>JASAMX010029163.1:0-11107 GCA_030248175.1 Microlaimidae sp. YZB2_3
GTATTGCTCACACTACTAATTATTTGGTAAACCGTTACTAAATATTTGGTAACATGAAGTTACCAAATAATTTGGTAATAGCCAACTACCAAATGAGCTGAGAGAGTATATTTTGATAAAAATACAATTATCCGCCTTCATTTTTGGGAAAGATGATCCTATTCTATTAATGTATTTTTAGTTAACCTGATTCAAATTAAAAATTTTACCTTTTTTGCTATCTGGGTCCTGTTTTGGTAAAATAAAATCGGTCTTTATTTAGATCATGAACGACGAATTGGTTTAATTCAATATCCCTCCTTTAAAGTAAACTTAAAAAATATATTAAACAATCTTTTTATTGGATTAACAGCAAAGCGACAATTACATGGAAAATATTTAGCAAAAAATGTATCACTGCAGTGGTTAGATATTGATTTCCTGCACTTGTTTGTCGTTTTGTCACAAATCGTCGTTACTACGGCAAAATGAGCCACAGTTCGTATAAAATATGTGTGTGCCTGTGACTCATTTTAATTTTAAAACAGGACCATATTACTTACAAAATGAGTCAATTAAAGTGTATTTTATAATAACAGTGGCTCATTTTGCGTAGTAACGACGAAATATAAAATTTAGTCAAAATTCAGTTTTTTTAGGGAAAATACAGTGTCAAAAGTTTGCATTCTGTTTTTGCAAATAAAGTGTCCTACCCAAAAAAAAGTACATTAAATTTAAAAAACTTGCTTTGTATTGTACAAAAAAGTGTTAAGTCTCTTTATATATACAAGGCAGGTTTATTCAATTAGCAAATGATTTTTTTGAGTTTTTGTTAATAAATTTGGACACATTGGATATTATTTTTTAAATTACAAACCGAAACAAGCAGTACCTCCCTTTCACAATTTTTTCAGTGAAAATTGACCAGCATTATTGCTTTTTCGCAAGTATTTATCGCAGGATTTTATATTTTTGCCTGATATTTATAAATTCAAGAGGAATCCTTTTTAAACAAAACTTAAGCACAACACGTCTGAAAGTTCAAATTGAGAGAAAATAATTTGTAGTCTTCACCATGAAATATATATTATTATAAAATCTTAAAAAATCATGCAAAACTATATTTATTAAACTTTGATTATAAAACGCAAATCGGTTTGTTTTATTACTCAGCTGTTGCCTAGTTTTATCATTGTTTTTTGTTTTAATAAAAAATAATCAAGGTTGTCGCAAATAATGGCTGTCCTTTTTATTATCTCCTGAATAAAATTGAAGCTGTGTTTTTAAGAAATTTCCATAAAAAGTAATAAATCTTAGCAATTAATTATACAAATTGAAAAAAAGTTTTTAAAAAATCTACAGTTTTCAATATACAAAAAAAAATTTTTCAATATACAAAAAAGCAATAGCAAGAATACATGAAAATTAATTATATTAATTAATTTTAATGTATTCTTGGCAATAGATATTTATAATTTATTATTTTATAAAATATTTTTTTAATATTTTCAGTACGCTTTTTTACGATGCTTTTTTTATTTAGAGTAGATGATTCATAATTAAAATATCACACGATTCCTAATTAAAATACAACATTTAGTAATAATAAATTTATTTATTCATTCATTCATTCAAACATTTCTTTATTCACGCATTCATTTATTCATTAGTTTATTTATTAATCTGCATCAATTTTTAATAACAAAACCAAATAAAAAACAATTTGGTAATTGAGTAATTTAGGAGACGTTTTGTTTTTTCTTTCCCTAACTTTTTATAACCGGTTCAAATAAAGTCAAAAATTTATTTTAAAATCCAGCAGAACATGATGATATAAAATTATTAGAAATAAATGTTTTAAATGGTATTATTATTTTTGTGTTTGTTTAAATTTACTTTTTAAATTAAATGAAATTAAGGCGAAAATTTTAATATTGGTTACCTTATTTTTGTAATTATCTAGATTCACAAAAGATTTATTATAAAAAAGCAGTTTTATTAAAAGATTTAAACCAGTTTATGCTACTTCAAGAATTATGTAAACATAACAGCTGCTTCTATCTTACAAAAATACACAGTCCACATAGTTACACCTCAGACTAGCCCACATTTTACTTTCTTTGGTTACGTCTTATGGTTGGATCTTTTTTGTCATAAAATGCACACAGGTTAATTTTCTCCATTTCCTATTTTATCTATAAAGCACAGATATTATTCTTTATTGTTTTTAGAAGAAGCATAAAAATGATAAATAAAATAAAAGAATTATTCAAAAAATGTGTATGATTTTAGATTTAGTTTCTGATTTTTATACATTTTTTTGTATTCAAAACAACTTTTTGAAGTATTCACAATTCTAAAAAAATTCTACAAAACTTAAAAAATACTTCTTGTTTGGTTGTTTGATTATTTTTTAAATTTTACTTTTTCAACCTTTGCTTATAATCAAACTTTATAACTAAAGTTAATTTTTTGATAAAATGAATTATAGTTTGTTTCAGATATGGTTTGCAGGCAAAAAATGGTCTAATTCTTTATTCCAACGTTTCGATCATAAATAAATCATCTTCAGGGTTTTAACGTAAGTGGGTAAGTTTTTACCCACTTACTTTAAAACCCTGACGATGATCTATTTACGATCGAAGCGTTTGAATACACATTATACCATTTTTTTGCCTTCAAACCATGTCTCAAACAAACTATAATTTAATTTACGACGCACAAGGCAACTCTGAAAGATTTCGTGGATATCAATTTTCATAACGTCTTATTCCATGATTCCAATCTGGCGCTTCAGGAATGGGGTTTGGATAAAGGCGATATGTCTCGATAAGTTCGCAAATACTGCCAGCTGTGTTGAAGTTGAAAGTGAAACATCTAGGATGATCGCTGCAACTTTTGGCACAATCTACAATTGATGGTTCCAAATGGGACGAAATCAAAAGGCCTTGACCCGCTCGTTGCCCATACTGTAGCTTATAAAGATCCTCGTTTCGTATACTAGTTTGATTATCTAAACCATTTATAGTATAATTGGATAACTATACTTGATCAAAATAATCGTAAACAGATAGAAATTACTTTTACAATGAATAAATTCTTTTATCCTGGCTTGGAATGCAGCTCGCTGTTTTATAAAAGTATTAAACATTTCTATTTTTCTTTTTAAAAGTTCATGTTTTTTCTGTAAAATTTACAAAAAAATCAAAATAAATAAGACTTTCAGGGAAACTTTTGACAAATAAAAAATTGTATTAAACTTTGCTCGCGTAAATATTTTATAGTTTTAAAAAAGAATTTTTTTTTTAAATATTTACAAAAAATCAAATGTTGCTAACATACAGTCCAGGGAAGAAATAAAGGTAGTTTTCAGACGCGTTGGGCATAAGCGTATGGACGCATAAGCGTTATCGCGATGAGGTCAATAAGAAAAGGAAAATAAGAAATATTTGTAAGTGCACTATAGAGGTGTTTTGGCTGGATCGTTGATTTGTATAAGACATTTTTTTTAATTTGTAACATAAATTTTATTTTAAACATTAAACACTTTATGTTTAAAGGTTTTTTTATGCTTTACAAACAATGTTTTGAATTCTTTATGTAGGGAAAACAGTAAGAGCCTTAGGGCCCGAATTCACAAAGCGGGGTATACACCTTGTATGTGTATCCGGTGTATACATCGTGTAAACTACGATATATTTGGGGGTTAGCACAGTGTTAACTTGTCGGGATTAACTAACACCGTGTAAACACCCAAATATACCGTAGTTTACATACACCGTGTATACACTGGATACACATACACGATTTATACACCGTGTATACCCCGCTTTGTGAATTCGGACCCAGAACGCATATCGCGCGCATATGCGCTTAGAGGGGGCGGCCGGCTATAGCCAAAATGCAAAGTTCTTATTTTTATTTGCTTCGTTTCATGCCGAAAATCTATAACGCTTATTCGCGAGGAGACGCGCGTAACGGCTATTGCCTGCGTCTGAAAAATTACCTTTATTTCTGCTCCGGACTGTATATGAAACTGCCTACAGGTGCTAATAAAATTATAAGTTTTTTAATGTAAAATATTGAAAAAAATATGACGCCCAGTGTAAATGATGCGAAATTGTTTTGACTGAAAATCAATGTGGCAAAATTAAAGCAGTGAAACGTCACTAATGTATAAAAGAAATACAAATAAACTAACCAGAACGACTATGTCGAACATCGTTAAGAGTATAAAAGTTCGTATGACTAGTCGCCAAAACCAGAAGACGAATTTTAGAAAGAGGCATTTCCACATCGTGTTGATATGGTATTGGAAATAGAAATATGCAGTTGGAATACACCTATAAAATTAAAAAAAAAACTTTAATCAATTTGATGATTATTTATTATATGTTAGATAAATTATGAAGAAAATGAACCAAAATTCAAATATAATAAAATAGAATTATGAACAGAAAATCCAAATAAAAAATATCAAAAAAGGAACAATATAACTTTAATTTAATTTATTGTAAACGTACTTCTTTTTTATCACGCTCAACCCCTTTTATCTTTGTATTCTTTTCATTCCCGTAAATTATTATCAAAAAAACGCTAAAAAACGAGTAGCATTAAAGATATTAGAGATAATTAAGATAAGAAATTTATTGTACAGGTCTTAACATATATCAATACAATATACAAAGACACTAATGTACAATTAAAAGTCATACAAACAAACAAACGTAAAATTAAAATAAAAATCACAAACCTAAAAAAGGAAAAAAAATGTACGGGTTATTTATTCATGTTTTTTTTAGAAAACATAAGTTAGGTTAGATAATGTTGGAAGTTTTTTAATAAGTGTTTTAATTGAGGGAGAGTTTCTAATATCGTTGGGTAAGGAGTTTCAAATTTTGCACACCCTGACAGTAAAAAAATATTTTCTTGCGTCAATTCTTGGGTTTTCTATTTTAAGTTTTAACCCATTAGAACGGGTTTTGCAGTTATTAACTATTTTAAAATATTCGTTTTTATCAATATCCAGCTTATTATTAAGTACCTTATAACAAAAAGCTAAATAGTTTTTTATTCTTCTGCTTTCATGACTGTCAAGCTTCAAAAAAGTTAAATGCCCAGAGTACTCCGTTTTAGAGATTTGACAGCGGGAAAAGAGTCTACGTGTGAAGCTACGTTGGACTTGCTCAATAAGCATAATATCTTTTTTGTATTGGAGAGACCACACGGGAGTATCATGTTCAACAAGAGGCCTTACAAATAATTTGTACGCTTGAAGGAGAATTTTAGTATTTTTAGTTTTGAAAACACGAAAAATAAGAGAATTTCGCGCATGAGCTTTTTTAGCAACCTCTAATCAATGATGATATGGCTTTAGGTCATTGCTAATTGTAATACGCAAATCCTTAGTGGATGAGACTTTTTTACTGGATTGTTTCCGAAAAAGAAGTCATATTTTTGATTATTATGACCAAAACTCATAACGCAGCACTTGCTGAAAGCTATATTAAGTTGCCACTTAGCGGACCAAGCATAAAATTTCCAAAGGTTGTTGAAAACTTAATGGGCTTTGAGCTGGATTTCTAATTGAGTAAAATTTAGTATCGTCAGCGTACATTTTTACGCGTATTTCTTGATTAAGACATTCTGGCAGATCGTTTATAAACAATAAAAAAGTAAAGGTCAAGAACACTGCCTTGGGGAATCTCACATTTTACTTGAATATAGTCCTAAAAACAATCGTCAATTAAGACTTTTTGACGCCTACCGACCAAAAAATTTGAAATCCACCCAAGCAGCTCATATCCTACGTCATATCCTTTTAGCTTTAATAAAAGTTTATCATGAGAGACCTTATCGAAATTCTTTTGATAATCTATATACACCGTGTCCACGACTTTCCGGTCGCACAAGGCAATTGACCAATCATTTATAATGCTAGGAAGTTGCTGACATGTCGACCTATTTTTCAAAAACCCAAACTGATCTTTTGATAATAATTTTCTTTCCCTAAGATATTTAAGCATTGCATCACAGACTAAAGATCCTATAATCCTACATGTTACGTATGTCTGACACATTGGTCTATAATCACTTGATTCACTGGCAGAACCTTTTTTATGGATTGGGATAACAATAACTTCCTTCCACAGTTCTGGAACTGTAGCAGTAAGCATACTTAACTCAAATAAATTTCCTAGCGGTAAAGCCATGGAATCGGCCACTTGCTTGCAAAAAAAAAAAAAAAAAAAAAAAAAAAAAAAAAAAATTGCTTACCAGTAGTGAGGCTGGGAGGTAAGCCATACTGGAAGTTAGTTTAGCCGAATTTTGACCAGGCAGTTTTTTTAATTTTTAAAAAAAAAAAAACCTGCGCACTCTTTTCCACAGGAAAACACAACGGTTTTTAAAATTATGAACGCAAAACCATTATTAAAAAAAAAAAAAAAAAAAAGATTTAGAAAAGTAAACACCTCCAAAAACTGTCTAAGACTCCAAAAAAAAAAAAAAATGACTTACCTGCCTACTACTGTAATTTTAAAAAAAAAAAAAAAAAAAAAAAAAAAAAAAAAAAATTTTTATTATTAAAATAAACTGGAAGCAAGTTGCTGATTCTATGGCTTTACGGCTAGGAAATTTATTTGAGTTAAGCATGCTTACTTCTACAGTTTCAGAACTGTGGAAGGAAGCTATTGTTATCCCAATCCATAAAAAGGTTCTGCCAGTGAATCAAATAATTATAGACCCATATCTCTTACATGCGTAACATGTAGGATTATGGAATCCTTAGTCTGCGATGCAATGCTTAAATATCTCAGGGAAAATAAGCTATTATCAAAAGATCAGTTTGGGTTTTTGAAAAATAGGTCGACATGTCAGCAACTTCTCAGCACTTTAAATGATTGGTTAATTGCATTGCGCGACCGGAAAATAGTGGACGCGATATATATAGATTATCAAAAGGATTTCGATAAAGTCTTTCAAGATAAACTTTTATTAAAGCTAAAAGGATATGGCGTAGGATATGAGCTGCTTGGGTGGATTTCAAATTTTTTGGTCGGTAGGCGTCAAAAAGTCTTAATTGACGATTGTTTTTCAGACTATATTCAAGTAAAATCTGGGGTTCCCCAAGGCAGTGTACTTGGACCCTTACTTTTTTTATTGTTTATAAACGATCTGCCAGAATGTCTTAATCAAGAAATACGCGTAAAAATGTACGCTGACGATACTAAACTTTACTCAATTAGAAATCCAGCTCAAAGCCCATTAAGTTTTTAACAGTCTTTGGACAAATTTTATGCTTGGTCCGCTAAGTAGCAACTTATTATAGCTTTCATAAAGTGCTGCGTTATGAGTTTTGGTCATAATAATCAAAATCATGACTTCTTTTTGGGAAACAATCCGATAGAAAAAGTCTCATCCACTAAGGATTTGGGTATTACAATTAGCAATGACCTAAAGCCATATCATCATTGCTTAGAGGTTGCTAAAAAAGCTCATGCGCGAAATTCTCTTATTTTCCGTATTTTCAAAACAAAAAATACTAAAATTCTCATTCAAGCGTACAAAGTATTTGTAAGGCCTCTTGTTGAACATGATACTCCCGTGTGGTCCCCCCAATACAAAAAAGATATTATGCTTATTGAGCAAGTCCAACGTAGCTTCACGCGTAGACTCTTTGCCCGCTGTCAAATCCCTAAAACGGAGTACACTGGGCGTTTAACTTTTTTGAAGCTTGACAGTCTTGAAAGCAGAAGAATAAAAAACGATTTAGCTTTTTGTTATAAGGTACTTAATAATAAACTGGATATTGATAAAAACGAATATTTTAAAATAGTTAATAACTGCAAAACCCGTTCTAATGGGTTAAAACTTGAAATAGAAAACCCAAGAATTGACGCAAGAAAATATTTTTTTACTGTCAGGGTGTGCAAAATTTGGAACTCCTTACCCAAAGATATTATAAACTCTCCCTCAATTAAAACATTTATTAAAAAACTTCCGACATTATCTAACCTAACTTACGTTTTCTAAAAAAACATAAATAAATAACCCGTACAATATTTTTTTTCCTTTTTTAGGTTTGTGATTTTTATTTTAATTTTACGTTCGTTTGTTTGTATGACTTTTAATTGTACATTAGTGTCTTTGTATATTGTATTGATATATGTTAAGACCTGTACAATAAATTTCTTATCTTAATTATCTCTAATATCTTTAATGCTACTCTTTTTTAGCTTTTTTATATAATAATACACGAGAAAAAAATAATACAACAAAGGTTCCCGCATAATAAAAGAAGATCTTTTACAAATTAATAAATATATTTTCCTTTTCCCTTTTTTTTTTTTTCCTTTCCTATCCTTTTTTTACTTTTTTTCCTTTTCCTCCTTTATCCTACCACATAAAAAACCACCAAATATAAATTTTTTTTTAATTTATAAGTAATCCCACCCCTAATTCCAATTCCCAAACCCTAACCACCCCGATTTAAAATCCCCCTTACTAAAATTCGTCTTCTGGTTTTGGCGACTAGTCATACGAACTTTTATACTCTTACGATGTTCTACATAGTCGTTCTGCTAATAAGTTTATTTGTATTTTCTTTTATACATTAGTGACGTTTCACTGCTTTAATTTTGCCACATTGATTTTCAGTCAAACAATTTCGCATCATTTACACTGGGCGTCATATTTTTTTCAAATATTTTACATTAAAAAACTTATAATTTTATTAGCACCTGTAGGCAGTTTCATATACAGTCCAGAGCAGAAATAAAGGAAATTTTTCAGACTCAGCAATAGCCGTTACGCGCGTCTCCTCGCGAATAAGCGTTATAAGATTTTCGGCACTAAACGAAGCAAATAAAAATAAGAGCTTTGCATTTTGGCTAAATAGCCGGCCGCCCCCTCTAAGCGCATATGCGCGCGATATGCGTTCTGGGTCCGAATTCACAAAGTGGCCTCCACACGGTGTATAAATCGTGTATGTGTATCCAGTGTATACACTGTGTATGTCTTTTACGGTATATTTGGGTGTTTACACGGTGTTAGTTAATCCCGACAAGTTAACATTTGGCGCCAACCCCCAAATATATACCGTAGTTTACACGATGTATATACTGGATAGCATACAAGGTGTATACCCCGCTTTGTGAATTCGGGCCCTAAGGCTCTTACCTATTTCCCCAACATAAAGAATTCAAAACATTGTTTGTAAAGCATAAAAAAACCTTTAAACATAAAGTGTTTAATGTTCTAACAAAATTTGTCACGTTACAAATTAAAAAAATGTCTTATACTAAATCAACGATCCAGCCTAAACACCTCCTATAGTGCACTTATGAATATTTCTTATTTTCCTTTTCTTATCGACCTCATCGCGAGACGACGCCCATGCGTCCATACGCTTATGCCCAACGCGTCTGAAAACTACCTTTATTTCTTCCCTGGACTGTATGTTAGCAACATTTGATTTTTTGTAAAGATTTAAAAAAAAAATTCTTTTTTAAAACTATAAAATATTTAATGCGCGAGCAAAGTTAAATATAATTTTTTATTTGTCAAAAGTTTCCCTGAAAGTCTTATTTATTTTGTTTTTTTTGTAAATTTTACATAAAAAACATGAACTTTTAAAAAGAAAAATAGAAATGTTTAATACTTTTATAAAAAAACAGCGAGCTGCATTTCTTAAGCCAGGATAAAAGAATTTATTTCATTGTAAAAGTAATTTCTATCTGTTTACGATTATTTTGATCAAGTATAGTTATCCAATTGATACTATAAATGGTTTAGATAATCAAACTAGTATACTCAAACTAGGATCTTGATAAGCTACAGTATGGGCAACGAGCGGGTCAAGGCCTTTCGATTTTTGTTCTCATTCGGAACCATCAATTGTAGATTGTGCCAAAAGTTGCAGCGATCCACCCTAGATGTTTCACTTTCAACTTCAACACAGCTGGCAAGTATTTGCGAACTTATCGAGACATATCGGCCTTTATCCAAACCCCTATTCCTGAAGCGCCAGATTGGAATCATGGAATAAGGACGTTATGAAAATTGATATCCACGAAATCTTTCAGACTTGCCTTGTGCGTCGTAAATTAAATTATAGTTTGTTTGAGACATGGTTTGATAATAAAAAAATGGTATAATGTGTATTCAAACGCTTTGATTGTAATAAAGTATATCATCGTCGAGGGTTTTGAAGTAAGTGGGTAAAAACGTTTACACACTTACGTTAAAACCCTGAAGGGTTATGCCATTTATTTATGATCGGAAACGTTGGAATAAAAAAAGAATTAGACCATTTTTTTGCCTGCAAACCATATCTGAAACAAACTATAATTCATTTTATCAAAAAAATTAACTTTAGTTATAAAGATTGATTATAAGCAAAGGTTGAAAAAGTAAAATTTAAAAAATAATCAAAAAACCAAACAAGAAGTATTTTTTTAAGTTTTGTATAATTTTTTTAGAATTGTGAATACTTCAAAAAGTTGTTTTCAATACAACAAAAATGTATAAAAATCAGAAACTAAATCTGAAATCATAGCACATTTTTTGAATAATTCTTTTATTTTATTTATCATTTTTATGCTTCTTCTAAAAAACAATAAAAGAATAATATCTGCGCTTTATAAATAAAAAATAGGAAAATGGAGAAAATTAACCTGTGTGCATTTTATGACAAAAAAAATCCAACCATAAGACATGACCAAAGAAAGTAAAATGTGGGCTAGTCTGAGGTGTAACTATGTGGACTGTGCTTTTTTGTAAAAAAGAAGCAGCTGTTATGTTTACATAATTCTTGAAGTAGCATAAACTGGTTTAAATCTTTTAATAAAACTGCTTTTTTATAGCAAATTTTTTGTGAATCTAGATAATTACAAAAATAAGGTAACCAATATTAAAATTTTCGCCTTAATTTCATTTAATTTAAAAAGTAAGTTTAAACAAACACAAAAATAATAATACCATTTAAAACATTTATTTCTAATAATTTTATATCATCATGTTCTGCTGGATTTTAAAATAAATTTTTGACTTTATTTGAACCGGTTATAAATAGTTATGGAAAGAAAAAACAAAACGTCTCCTAAATTACTCAATTACCAAATTGTTTTTT
>JASAMX010029164.1:0-10660 GCA_030248175.1 Microlaimidae sp. YZB2_3
AATGTTTATTAAAATGGTTTTGTTATTATGTTTTATGTAAAAGCAGTCTTTGTGCTGCACCTGGTTAATTCCAGGATGTTGTTTGCAATAGTTAACTGTATGAATAAATGCAGAATGTTTATTAAAGTTGGTTGGTTATTACTGTCTGTTTTATCTGTTTAGCAATCTTTGTGCTGCACTTGGTTAATTCCAGGATGTTTATTTTTGCGGTAGTTAACTGCATCTGGAGTAACCCAGAATATTTATTTAAAATTGTTTTGTCATTATGTTTTATCTTTATAGCAGTTTTTGTGCTGCACCTGGTTAATTCCAGGATGTTTATTTTTGCAGTAGTTAACTGCAACTGGACTAATGAATGTTTATAAAATTGTTTTGTTATTTTGTTTTATCTTAAAAGCAGCCTTTGTGCTGCACCTGGTTTATTCCAGGATGTGTATTTTTGCAGTAGTTAACTGCATCTGGAGTAATTCAGAATGTTTATTAAAAGTGTTTTGTTATAATATTTTATCTTAAAAGCAGTCTGTGTGCTGCACCTGGTTAATTCCAAGATGTTTATTTTTGCAGTAGTTAACTGCATCTGGAGTAATCCAGGATGTTTAATAAAATTGTTTTGTTGTTATGTTTTATGTAAAAGCAGTTTTTGTGCTGCACCTGGTTAATTCCAGGATGTTTATGTTTGCAGTATTTAACTGCATCTGGAGTAATCCAGAATGTTTTTTAAAGTTGTTTGGTTATTATGTTTTATCTGTTTAGCAGTCTTTGTGCTGCACCTGGTTAATTCCAGAATGTTTATTTTTGCAGTTGTTAACTGCATCTGGAGTAATCCAGAATGTTTATTAAAATTGTTTTGTTATTTTGTTTTATCTTAAAAGCAGCTTTTGTGCTGCACCTGGTTTATTCCAGGATGTTTATATTTGCAGTAGTTAACTGCGTCTGGAGTAATCCAGAATGTTTATTAAAAGTGTTTTGTTATAATGTTTTATCTTAAAAGCAGTCTGTGTGCTGCACCTGGTTAATTCCAGGATGTTTATTTTTGCAGTAGTTAACTGCATCTGGAGTAATCCAGAATGTTTATTAAAAGTGTTTTGTTATAATGTTTTATCTTAAAAGCAGTCTGTGTGCTGCACCTGGTTAATTCCAGGATGTTTATTTTTGCAGTAGTTAGCTGCATCTGGAGTAATCCAGAATGTTTAATAAAATTGTTTTGTTATTATGTTTTATGTAAAAGCAGTCTTTGCGCTGCACCTGGTTAATTCCAGGATGTTTATGTTTGCAGATATTAACTGCATCTGGAGTATTCCAGATTGTTTATAAAAAGAGTTTTGTTATAATGTTTTATCTGTTTAGCAGTGTTTGTGCTGCACCTGGTTAATTCCAGGATGTTTTTGCTTGCAGTATGTAATTGCATCTGGTGTAATCCAGAATGTCTTTTTTTATAATTTAAAATGTTTACCATAGTGTTAAATTACATTAATTGGTGTAATGCCTGTTAATGTATTAGGTTTTTATTTGTTTGCTAAATTTAAATTTTTTATTTATAATAATATGTATTTGTGTATTTATTTTTATGCAAAAAGTTGTTAGGTAACTGAGTAAGAATCCGTGTATTTAACTAAAGAAGACAGCACGGAGGCGTCTTAAACTTATCCCCGAAACGCCATAGTTTGTAGGTATATTATGTAATAGTTTTATTTTATGTTAATTGTATAGTAGTGTTTTGTTAAAAAATTGTAATTGTGTTTGCATTAAAACAAAGGTCTTATCATTATTACAAATAAGTTTTGCACCACATTTATCTTCTATGCCTTGTTTGTTATATAATTTTATATTTTATTTTTATCCAGTAAATTAAGTTTATTCTATAAATAATCAGCTCATGTGAGCATTTCAATATAACATTTCAATGTTTGAGTTTTGTCACCAATCCGCATCATTTTTGTATGGACTATAGTTCATAGCTTTTTAGGTATACCCAAAATTCAAGTTCAAATGAAATGTTAAATTCGTCTAAAATGTGGTATTCTTACCACCTTCAACTCAAAACCAAAGTAAATTGACTAAAATCAATGACTTTAAATATGCGTCAGATAGTGTAGCAAATTTTGTTGACAAATTAATGCGCCAATTAAAAAATTTTCGTCATGACGTCAAAATTTTATTTCAAACCAAACCGTTTCAATGAAAAACCAGCAACTTTTAGGACTAGAACACAGTCATTCTATATCATATAGGCAGTAATGGTGTCATAGGCATAGCTAGACCAGTATAGTGATGTTTATTAATATTTTTTTGTTTGTTATGATAATAATTTTAATTGAAAATTGTCAAAAAAATTAAAAATATAAAAAGTCAAAACTCTGGCTGAACACTGGCCTCTTCTGGTTGAAGGTCAACAAGACATAGTAAGTCGTTAAATAGTAAGTTTGACAAATAAACTGAACATTGGCCTCTTCTGGCTGAAGGTAAACAAGATATAGATAAACGATTAATTAAAAGATAAATCTTTCGCCAAGCTTATAGAACCTTGAATCCAACTGTTCTTGGGTATGGTCAGGTTTAGGTTATGCGGCAACTTTTTTAAGGCTAAAGCCTTAATGAGATAATATTTATAAAAACGACCCTTACTTTTTGATAAGGTTTAACAAACGCAACGCAAGTCGACCCCCTGTTTGAAAGAATTACCAACCTACTAACTGACTAATCTATTACACTCAGGAGCAGAAATAAAGGTCATTTTTCAGACATAGGCAATAGCCGTTATGCGCGTCTCCGCGCGAATAAGCTTTATAGATTTCCGCATGAAGGGAATCAGTGCAAAATAAGAGCTTTGAATTTTGGCTCTAACTAGCCGCCTCCTCTAAGGGCATATGCGCGCACCGCGCGCATATGCATTCTAAGGCTCTTGCTGTTTTCCGTGCATGAAGAAATCAAAACAACGTTTGTAGAGCATAAAAAACCTTCAAACATAAAGTGTTTAACGTTTAAAATAAAATTTATGTTACAACTTAAAAAAATATAAATAAGTCTTATATAAACAAAGGAGCCAGCCAAAAAGCCTCTATAGTCCACTTACGAATATTTCTTATTTTCCTTTTCTTATGGACCTCGTCGCCATAACGCTTATGCGTCCATGCGCTTATGCCCAATGCGTCTGAAAACTACCTTTATTTCTGCCAGGGACTGTAGATGCATGGGCAATTAGTCACATTCGCGCTATGTGAGAACACACAGCTTGGTATGTACGCCTGCCCATAACTTATGGCTGGATTCAAGGGGCGGAATTTTTAACATGTGAGGCCGCAGCAGGGCCAGTGTTACAACTAGTGTTGTAAAAAGTATTGAATTTGGATTATTTTAAGTAAAAGTAAAAGTAATTCAAAAAATTTTAATTTAAGTAAGGTAAGAGTAAAAGTAATTTGTGATTTTTTAATTTAAGTAAAGTAAAAGTAAAAGTAATTGTCAAAATTTTATTTAAGTAAAGTAAAAGTAAAAGTAAGACCAATTTTTTTAAGTAAAAATAAGAGTAAAAGTATAATAAAAGTAATTTTGAAACGAAGAAAAACACCGGTTATTGGAGCTCCATAGCTGCGTTCTGAAGATTTTTGCTTATTTTATGTAAAAATTGTCATTTTAATAACATTTTTAGTCAAAATAAATGGTTTTAGCGTATTAGCGGCTTAAAAAATTATTTTCAGCCATTCACTTTACAACAAGCTCATACGGAATCTACCCATTAAAATTACTTAAATTTTACTTAAATTAATTTAAGTATTTGCCGTGGAAAATCCGAGTAAGAGTAAAAGTAAAAGTATTTGAAATTTCAAAAGTCGAGTAAGAGTAAAAGTAAAAGTAATTGAAATTTCAAAAGTCGAGTAAAAGTAAAAGTAAAAGTAATCCAAAATCCAATACTTTTATTACTTTAAGTAAAAGTAAAAGTAACTTTTTACAACACTAGTTACAACGTGGGAATACCCAAATACAAGAGACCCCTTATTTGAAACGTGCGCTCCCCAATGCCCCTACGATTTGTATTTGCCTATTGTTTGCTAACTACTAAAAATTTGTAAATATAAAATTTTAAGAGATTATGTTTTAAAAAGTGGTTTAAAAGATAATAAAGTTTTAGCTAATTTAGAAAACTTTTTGTGTTCGAGTTTTATGATAGCTTTGATACATATGTCAATGGTGATTGAGTAAATTTTGGTGCGCATTTTACGCCACAAATCCAACGGAAAGGCTGATTTTAAAATTGCTTAATTTTTAATGAATCATAATTACTATAACGTTTCAAATAAATCTAGGTGCTTTATAATTGTGTTTGATGATATTTACATATTTTTTTGAATTTTTATTAAGAATTTCCGAAATATAAAAGAAACAATGAATTAAGTTTAAGTTTAATTTTGAAAAGAAGTTTAACAAAGCCAAGAAATTTCATGTGTAAAATTCTTTCTTAGTCTTTTGTGTATGTTTATTATATTTTTGCGAGGTCCTTGCTTTCTTGCACCTTTTATGTGGTTTTAACACAAAATTTTAAATTCATTCTAACAAAACTACACTATACGTTACTACATACTTACGTCTTTACCTACTATTTTTATTTATTTCCTGGGGTTATAGGAATAAAAATTTTTCTGAGAAAAATTCTTAGGTTTTGCTTCCTGGCCCAGTTTCTTCTTCATAAAAATTTTATCACTGTTTTTTAATTAATATTTGTACTTTTACTCTGTTTTTTTTTTATATTATAATGTGTTTTGTACCTTTTTTGTTTCAAATGTATAAATTTTGTATGTTTTTATTTGTATAAAATTGCTGTGGTATTTGTTTTCCTAACCAGCTGTAATTGTAAGCAGTAACATTTATATTACCTGTGCAGCTGTTTTATTAGTGTGTTTATGTAATCTTATATGTTTTCACGACTAATAATAATAAATAAAAAAATAAATAAATAAATAAGACAAACAAGACCCCACTAAATCGTTGGGGAATTATTAATCAACCTAGCCCAGCAACTACTGAAACCAAACAACCGAGTTCAAGAAAGCATACAGCGACTGACAAACGTCGTTTTGATACCCCTGATAAATATGGTCGATATCAGTTGTTACCCATTCAACCAGCCATTGCTAGTATGTACCCTGTTCATTTACGCCCTCCAGAGGCCCCACTTTCTCAGAAGACTCCTGCAAAGGTGTCGCGCCAAACCCCGTCTACCGCGCCCTCTTCATGTCGTGAACGCACATTACCTAGTTTTTTGCAAACAGGGGATCCCTTACCCGATCCTGTCGCACTGCATCCATATAAAAGGCCACCTAATCCGGCGGACCAAAGAGTCATAAATCTAGCAGATCCATGATATGATAGATTTATGGCTCTCTAGCGTCCTCCTCTAAGTGGCTTATATGGGTGCACAGATCACATAAGGGATCCCTGTAAGGCTTCTGTAATTTGCGTTCATGACATGAGAGGGGGGTGACGGGGGTTTGCCAGAGTCTTCTGAGAAAGTGGGGCCTCTGGAGGCGTAGATGAACAGGTAGCTCACAATGGGTAGTTGAGAACTGCATATCGACCTATCAGATTAAGCGACGTTTGTCAGTCGCTGTATGCTTTCTTGAATATTCGGTTGTTTGGTTTCCCTCCGGGCTAGGTTGATTAATAATTCCCAACGATTTAGTGGGGTCTTGTTTGTCTTATTTATTTATTTTTATTTTTTTATTTATTATTATTAGTCGTGAAAAACAAGTAATTTACATAAAAACACAACTAAAACAGCTGCACAGGTAATATAAATGTTTCTGCTTACAATTACAGCTGGTTAGAAAACAAATACCACACAATTTTAGACGAATAAAAACATATTTTTATACATTTCAAACAAAAAGGTATAAAACACATTATAAAATAAAAAAAACAGAGTAAAAGTACAAATATTACTTAAAAAACAGTGATATAATTTTTTATGAAGAAAAAGAAACTGTCAAAAGCAAAACTAAGAAAATTTTTCTCAGAAATTTTTATTCTATATAACCCCAGGAAAATAAATAAAAATAGTAGGTAAAGAGCGTAAGTATGTAGTAACGTATCGTGTCGTTTTGTTACAATGAATTTAAGATATTTTTTGTGTTAAAACCACATAAAAAATACAAGAAAGCAAGGACCCGAAACACAAATTACACATGAAAATTCTTGCGCTTTTATTAAAATTTCTTTTCAAAATTAAACTTAAACTTAATTCATTGTTTCTTTTATATTTCGGAAATTCTTAATAAAATTTCAAAAAAATATGTAAATATCATCAAACACAATTATTAAGCACCTAGATTTATTTAGAAACTTTCATCGTAATTATGATTCATTAAAAATTAAGCAATTTTAAAATAAGCCTTTCCGTTGGATTTGTGGCGAAAAATGCGCACCAAAATTTACTCAATCGCCATTAACATATGTATCAAAGCTATCATAAAACTCAAACACAAAAAATTTTCTACATTAGCTAAAATTTTATTTATCTTTTAAACCACTTTTTTTAAAAAATAAATCTCTTTAAATATTATATTTACAAATTTTTAGTAGTTAGCAAACAATAGGCAAAAACAAATCGTAGGGGCATTCCGGAGCGCACGTTTCAAATAAGGGGTCTCTTGTATTTGGGTAATCCTCCGTTGTAACTAGTGTTGTAAAAGTTACTTTTACTTTTACTTTTAAAGTAATCAAAAAGTATTGGATTTTGGATTACTTTTTACTTTTACTCTTTACTCGACTTTTGGAAATTTTAATTACTTTTTTACTTTCTTTTTACTCAAAACTTATTCGAACTTTTCGAATACTTTTACTTTTACTCTTTACTCGGAATTTTCACGGCAAATACTTTAAATTAATTTTAATTAAAATTTAAGTAATTTTAATGGATAAATTTCCATAATCGGCTTGTTGTAAAGTGAATGGCTGGAAATAATTTTTTAAGCCGCTAATACGCTAAAACCATTTATTTTGAGCTAAAAATGTTATTAAAATGACAATTTTTACATAAAAATAACAAAAATCTTCCGGGAACGTTGCTATAAGTTTCAAATGACAACTGTTTTCTCTTCGTTTCAAAATTACTTTTATTTATACTTTTACTCTTTATTTTACTTAAAAAAATTGGTCTCTACTTTTACTTTTACTTACTTAAATAAAATTTGACAATTACTTTTTACTTCTTTCTTAAATTAAAAAATCACAAATTACTTTACTCTTTTTACCTTACTTAATTTAAAATTTTTTGAATTACTTTTACTTTTTACTTAAAAATAATCCAAATTCAATACTTTACAACACTAGTTGTAACACTGGCCCTGCTGCGGCCTCACATGCAAAAAATTCCGCCCCTTGAATCCAGCCATAAGTTCTGGGCAGGACGTACATACCAAGCTGTGTGTTCTCACGTAGCGCGAATGTGGTTAATTCCCCAGGTAGTCTACAGTCCCTGGCAGAAATAAAGGTAGTTTTCAGACGCATTAAGCGTAATTTTAAGAACACATAAGCGTTATGGCGACGAGGTGCATAGGAGAAGGAAAAAAAAAAAAAAACATAAGTAGACTATAGAGGCTTTTTGGCTGGCTCCTTTTGATTATATAAGACTTATTTTATATTTTTTTAAGTTGTAACATAAATTTTATTTTAAACGTTAAACACTTTATGTTTGAAGGTTTTTTATGCTCTACAAACGTTGTTTTGAGATTTCTTCATGCACGGAAAACAGCAAGAGACTTAGAATGCATATGCGCGCGGTGCGCCGCATATGCCAATCGAAGAGGCGGCTGGTTCAAGCCAAAATTCAAAGCTCTTATTTTAGCCCTAAAACCCTTCATGCGGAAATCTATAAAGCTTATTCGCGCGGAGACGCGCATAACGGCTCCTTGTGTCTGAAAAATGACCTTTATTTCTGCTCCTGAGTGTGATGGGTCTCGTCGGTTAGTAGGTTGGTAATTCTTTC
The DNA here is from genome assembly GCA_030248175.1 of Microlaimidae sp. YZB2_3. Classification (NCBI taxonomy): domain Eukaryota; kingdom Metazoa; phylum Nematoda; class Chromadorea; order Desmodorida; family Microlaimidae; species Microlaimidae sp. YZB2_3. The sequence goes on from JASAMX010029164.1 coordinate 7,979, forward strand.
AAACAGGGGTATTCGTTGCGTTTGTTTAAACCTTATCAAAAAGTAAGGGTCGTTTTTATAAAATATTATCTCATTAAGGCTTTAGCCTTAAAAAAGTTGCATAACCTAAACCTGACCATACCCAAGACAGTTGGTACCAAGGTTCTATAAGCTTGGCGAAAATTTATCTTTTTTAATTAATCGTTTATCTATACCTTGTTTACGTCAGCCAGAAAGAGGCCATGTTCAATCGTTATTTGTCGAAATTAGCTATTTAACGACTTACTATGTCTTGTTGACCTTCAACCAGAAGAGGCCAGTGTTCAGCCGGGTTTTGACTTTTTAGTCCATTTTTATCTGTTTGACAATTTTCAATTAAAATTATTATCAGTAGATAAAAAATATTACAAAAATCACTATAATTAGGTCGTAGCTATGCCTACTTAACAGCACTTACTGCTATGATATAATAATGACTGCGTTGAGTCTGAAAAAGTTGCTGGTTTTTCATTGAAACGGTTTGGTTTGAAGAAAATTTACGTTATGACGAATTTTTTAACTGGCGACATCATATCCGTCAACAAAAATTGCCACAACTATCTGACGCAGATTGAAAGTCATTGATTTTAGTCAATTTACTTTCGTTTTGAGTTGTAGGTGGTAAAAATAGCGCATTTTAGAAGATGATTTAACATTTTTATTTGAACTTGAATTTTGCAGCCTACCTAAAAAGTGATGCAAGTTATAGTCCATAACCAAATTAAGGTTACTGGTGACAAAACTCAAACATTGAAATGTTATATTGAAAAGGCTGCTTACATGAGCTGATTATTTAGAGGAATAAAATTATTTTACCTGTAATAAAACAAAATATAAAATTATATAAAATAAACGGCATAATAATAATAATGTCGTGAAAAACTTATTTGGATAGCAACAAAATACTTTTTTTTTAATGCAAAACAATAATGATATTTTTTTAACAAAACACGACTATACAATTAACATAAAATAAATAAACTATTACATAATATACCTACAAACTACTGCGTTTTCGGGATAAGTTTAATAATGCCTCCGTGCTGTCTTCTTTAGTTAAATACACGGATTCTTACTCAGTTACCTAAGGACTTTTTGCATAAAAATAAAGACACAAATACATATTATTATAAATAAAAAATTTAAATTTAGCAAACAAATAAAAACCCTACAGCATTAACAGGCATTACACCAATTAATGTAATTTAACACTATGGTAAACATTTTAAATTATAAAAAAGACATTTCTGCACCTATATTATATGCAATGACATACTGCAAAGCAAAAACATCCTGAACTGACCAAGGTGCAGCATAAACAAACACTGCTAAAACAGATAAAACATTATAACAAAAACTCTTTTTATAAACAATCTGGAATACTCCAGATGCAGTTAATATCTGCAAACAAAAACATCCTGAAATTTACCAGGTGCAGCGCAAAGACTGCTTTTACATAAAACACAATAACAAAACAATTTTTTATTAAACATTTTGGATTATTTTAGATGCAGCTAACTACTGACTAAATAAACATCCTGGAATTTACCAGGCTGTATACAGACTGCTTTTAAAAAACAAAACATTATAACAAAACACTTTTATAAAAGATTTGGCATTACTCCAGATGAGTTAACTACTGCAAAACAAAACATTCTTGGAATTAACCCAGGTGCACCACAGATACTGCTTTTGAAACAGAAAGCATTATAACAAAACACCTTTTACAAAACATTTGCAGTCCTCCCGACGCAGTTAACTAAAAAAAATCAAACAAGCATCCTGGCAATCTTTTTCTAGTAGAACAAAACCTGCTTTTAAAATATAAAAGAATAACAAAACAATTTTAAAAAAACATTTGCATTACTTCAAATGCAGTTAACAACTGCACAAATTAAACATTCTGGAATTCACCAGGTGAAGGACAAAGACTGCTAAAACAATATAACAATAATAACCAAACAACTTTAAAAAACATTTGCATCACTTCAGATGCAGTTAAATAATGAACAACATAAACATCCTGGAATCAACCCCAGGTGCAGCACAAAACCTGCTTTCAGGGACATAAAACATAACAACAAAAAACAATTTTATTAAACATCCTGATCCCCTATCGAACGGATGAACCGACTGGAAAAGAGCAAAACATCTGGAAATTTAACCCAGTGTACTACAAACTGCTTCTGACAAAAAATATTATAACAAAACACTTTTAATAAACATTCTGAATTACTCCAGATGCAGTTAACTACTGCAAAAATACACATCCTGGAATAAACCAGGTGCAGCACAAAGGCTGCTTTTAAGATAAAACAAAATAACAAAACAATTTTAATAAACATTCTGGATTACTCCAGATGCAGTTAACTACTGCAAAAATAAACATCCTGGAATTAACCAGGTGCAGCACAAAGACTGCTTTTAAGATAAAACATAATTACAAAACAATTTAAATAAACATTCTGGGTTACTCCAGATGCAGTTAACTACCGCAAAAATAAACATCCTGGAATTAACCAAGTGCAGCACAAAGACTGCTAAACAGATAAAACATAATAACCAACCAACTTTAATAAACATTCTGGATTACTCCAGATACAGTTAACTACTGCAAACATAAACATCCTGGAATTAACCAGGTGCAGCACAAAGACTGCTTTT
>JASAMX010029167.1:0-52096 GCA_030248175.1 Microlaimidae sp. YZB2_3
GCGCCTTAGCTTTAGTACTAAGCCCAAAAAACCCTTTAGTACTAAAGCACTTTAGCTTTAGCTTTAGTACTAATGACACCCATAGGCTGGTTCACCCCGGAGTGAAAACTGACAAGTGAAAACGCCTTCATCCCGTTTTTACACCGTTTCACTGTCTCTTGTCGCCGCGGTCACCGTGTTGCCACTTGTCATTCTCACTCAGGTGTGTCACTCGTCTGATGTGAACCGGGCCTATAGGTTAAAAAAGATTCGACAATGATTGTTAATATTATATTCGCCTTGTTTGTTTATAAACCGGGTCAAAAATACGTCGTGTAACATCATCAAACTTATACTAATCATTTAGTGAAAGTGTTTTTTTTCTTCAGAAAATGGGACTTCCATGGACTATATGGAACTATGGACCAGAAGCTAAATTTAAAATATTCGCAGCGGCGCGGGTAAAAAACTTAGTTTAAAAATGTTAAATCTCGTTAAGAAACCGAGAAAAACCAAATATAAAATATTATTTCAGCAAAAACCGAAACAAAGTTTTGAAAAAAAAGTCTGTTATTAAATGGAATATTATTAAAGCTGCAATAAGTCTGAAAATTTAATGTCAGAAAAGACTGAAACCATTGTCCCTAAAACAAGCAAATTAATAATAAATTTTATTAAGCTTTCAGAAACAACAAAATTTAATAAAAAGAATAAATGTAAAAGCTTTGGTTTGCATTTTTAACCATTTGACAAAAATGAATGTAAAAAATTCTCACAGCGTGGATAAATTTTTGCATGCGTTATTCAGCTATATTAATACGACGGCATTAATTGAGTCACACGTCACCAAAACTGTTAAAAAATAATAATATTATTATTAACGTCTATTTAAAACTAAATATCCAGATCTAAGTCTGAAAAACCTTGAAAAATTTAGATTTAATATAAGGCGACTTTTACTTTAACAGTTACTTTGCCAGTTAATTTGAATTATGTAATAGGTAGAAAACACTAAAGAAAAAGTCGCTTGTTGATCTTAGATGATCCCATCAACAACGGTTAACCGCGCAGTGACTTAACCCATTTAATATAAGGGAAAGAGCACTCAGCGCTCTTTCCTGATATCTTGAAACAAGCTTAAAAATAAAAAAAACTTATTTTATTTTAATTTCAAAAAACGATGTACCGATATATTTTGTTACTTTTGTGCGCGTTTTTGTGAGGCCAGTGCTTATAAATATATTTTACGCAAGTCTCTGCGGTGTGGGTAGATTTTTACCTTATAGCGAGCGAACTAGAATTTTCAAAAAAAGATCGGAAGGTTGGCTTTCGCGGATTTTTTCTTTAAATTTAGGCAGCAGGACGCTGAGTTTCTGAAAGTTTTTAAATAAAAAACTGATTGCTTTAAGAAAAATTTTAAAAGTTTTTAATGCTCTAAAAAATTGATTAATTGATATACATAAAATAAAAAAAGTAAACAAACATGTCATTTTTTGCGTTAGATTTTTTGATGTTGATATTTTTTTTCGCTTTCTGCCTAAATGTATTTAGCAATAAGATAATTAATAATATTAGATGCCTTTCTTAATTTCGAATGAATTTACAACTTTTAAAATGATTGAAATCACGATCAATTCAGCTATATTAAACTTTGAAATAATTACCTTTTTTTAAAATTTTTTTCTTTGAATAGATTTATTTGGGGTAAATAGACTGTGTTGCGTTAAAATTCCGCCCTGTAACATTTAATGTTTCTTTTTTCAAAATTTTTTAACGATATTTTGTGTTTTTTTTTGAACGGTTTCAGCTGAGCAAGCAAATCATTGCAATTTGGTTTCTATTCTATACTTTTAGAGAAGCGGAAAATAATATACACAACACAGAAATAGTAAAAGTCGAATAAATATTTTGATAAAACTGATTGAAACTTAAGACCGATAGCAATAGAATATCATTTGGACAATTTTTTAGGATTGGTTTGACGTATGTAGGTTGTAGCGTCTAGCCAAAAAATTGAATTGAAAAAAACTGAACTGTTTAAAAAAGGAAGACTTTTAGTTTTTTTAAGTTTAATATTATTTAAGAAAAAAACATGTTTTGAAGACTCATTTAAACTTCCACTGCAAAATCCGCAAAAGGTATTCCACCCAGTGCTGCTCAGTATTAAACGCCGCACCTCCCGCTTCGGAATGCGGAATTTAACACTGGCGCGGAATCCCTTCTGCGGATATGTAGCGCTTTTTGAACAAAAAAAATCCCTAAGGGTTAATAACATTCCAAAAGTTTAAACAAATCCGCCACTGTTAGGTTAAAATTTTTGTTCACTTAGGTTGACTCAAGGCACACGACACTCCAACCTACATAAAAAAAAGTCTGGATAAATTTAAACAACAAATCGTCCAACAAATTTATTTTCCCAAGTTTTGGAGAGAAATAAAAGTATATTAAAGACATGGACGGAGCTTTCTTTTATCTATTTATTTCAAAAACACATAAAAGGAACAAACAAAAACACTCAAAAATTACATTTTTTGGTATTCCTACATATAACCTAGTTTGTATTCTGTTTTTTAAATCTAGGACACGACCCGAAAAAATCTTCAAGTCGTTTTAAACTCAGTGTGATACTTTAAAATTTCAGCGGTTATTAATGGTTTTAATTATAAAACAATGATTGAATTGTTACTACTCTCTAAAAGTTGTTAATGGTTTTATTTGGTGTTTTCATTAAGTAATTAAACAAAAAAGCCCCACAAATAAAGTTTCAGAAAAAATAATTAACTAAATAAAGGATTTTCTTTAAAAGAACTGTTTCTTTAATGATTTCTAAATAAACTTTATTCGTGGGGCTTTTAAACTATTAACAACTTTTAGAGAGTATACTATACTATACTAGAATTATTTTGGGGTTTTCTACAATACTATACTTTACTAGAATTCCAACCGGATATGTTATACTATACTATACTAGAATTAAAGCCAAGCCATCATTTAGTATACTAAAATCATTCTAGTATAGAGTTTATACTAAAATTAATTTGAGTAAACTAAAATTATTTATAAAATCTAAAGCTATAAATGTAGTTAAAAACCCAACATATGTTATGATTTTACCAAAATTATTAAATTCTTTTAGCAAGTATATTTTTCAACACACCATCTTTAATTTGTGTCTCTTAATGTGGATTATAACCCAAACCACATTATTTTCCATCAACTTTAACCCAAACCATATTCTTTTTTCTTTAGTGTGGTGATTTAAAAAAAAAATAGCACCCCTGGTTTGTATGGGTGTTAAAGTTCTGTAGCACCTGATCCCCAAAAATGTACGTTATTTTTGTGTTTTTATTGTTTGAAAAACGAGGTGGTGATGATGTCGCTAATTATTTAATGTAAATTAATATGTATATAGTCCGTTTTCTGTTAAGAAAAAAGTGGGTTTCGTGGTTTTTTTAATTTTCGAACAACAAAGCTAGGTTGATTTTTAACGGATCAGAACAATTCAACTATTTTTGGAAAGCTCAGAACATAAAAATTTTTTTTAATTGTTTAAAAAATTAATCACAAACTGAATTATTTAAAGGACTGTGCCTTTAATGCAGTACTTTTAGCTAAAGCGCCACTGTCCACGAAGATTTCCAAAAACAAAATAAGAGAGTTCTGGCTCTATGTGTTGTGTTTTTAATTCACCATATATGTATTTTATTTTTTACTTAAAAACCAGGGTACTTTCAATTTTAACCTTGAAAAATGTTTTATATGTCTAACATTCCATATCAAAGTCAAAGTGTTTATTCAACTAACCAAATTAGCGACAAACTACAAATTGGGAACCGACCAATGTGGCTTACCAATCAAAATAACAATCATCACGTAAAACTGCGGTTTAAAGGTTTATTTTAAACACTAAAATAAACCGCTTATTTAAGACTTTAAAAAAAAAAAAAAAAATAGATTTGCTGCTGTTACTTGTTTTTCAGTCAATGCGCTTCATTCTAAAACCACTCTGTTACTAAAATAAAAGTTTCTTGTGTTAATTCTGCTTTTTTGCACTTTCAATTTAAAACAATGACCCCGAGTAGGATTTTTATTAAAAATAAATAGCTCATTCAGATTTTTGCTAGTTTTATTATGTATTATTTTATAACACTCTGAGAGTTCTGCTATGTCACGTCGCGGTTTTAGTGTTTGTAAATTTAGAATGTTTAATCTTTTCTCATGATTAGCATACTCCAAAATCCAAATTACATCTTTTAAATAGTCGTCTATGCAAAAATTTTAATTTTATAATTTAGAATTTTTGTAATTGTTATATTACCACCAGAATTCTTAGGTTTCAGTCAAAAAAATATAAATATCTAAAAGTATTTTGTGCGATACTATTTAAAATGGGGGTAAATTTGTATGAATCCAGCGATATTATAAAGTTTACAATTATTTTTTTTTATTTGCATTTTCGTGACCAGGAATCTGTCACCTTTCTTCTTCACAAATCAATGGTGAATACAAGCATATTATCAGCAAAAAATACATATATCTGTAATATAAATTTTAAGTTTTTATATAAAAATAATGCAAAATAATCGAGCAACATTGTGTACGTTTAAATAGATTGTTGTCATAAATTATAGCCGCATGGATTTTTTTTTAAATTTTGCAACAAAACGTAGAAAACAACACCATTTACTAAGCCACTTTGTTGTTTAAGTATTGAATAATTTGAATTAAATAAAAGCTTTGAAATACTTTCGTTATCTAGGAATTTAATGCAACAAGTAGTCTGTGTCAGCCATACGGCTGACAAATAATTTTTCCTGTATATATTTTTCGGATTCATTTGCTAACTATTTTTTCAAAATTCAACCCTTCTATGATATTTTCTGGACTGCTAGGTTTGTAATGAGATTTTATTTAGTTCAATTTGTTTTGTGTTCGGGAGAAGGGGTCCGTCCCCCTTTTGGTGATAACGTGTTGTCCAGCATAAAGATGTCCATGTTAATTTTATGAAGATACTCCCCTAGCTATAAGCTTTTCAATGATATTTCATTTAGCCCAATTTTTTTGTGATTGGAGAGGCAAGTCCATCTCCATTTTTGTGAAAATTTCTTGTCCAACATAAAGATGTAGATGTTGATATTATTTTTTATATATTCGACACTCATGATGAAATTTCCCAAACTGTGATCTTTGCAATGATATCTCATTTAGCCTAATTCGTTCTACGTGTGGGGAGTAGAGGCCTTCCCCTCTTTAATAAAAATATGTTTAAGATGTTCATGTAAAAAATGTCCATTTTTCATAAGTAAGTAAGATGTCCATTTATCTAAAAAAACGTAATATTTGGTTTTCCATTGACTAATTATTCTAACCAATAAGTTTAAGCCAATTCAAAGACAAAAACTTGTCAATTTTTAAATTCCATAGAGTCCATAGAGTTTTAGCGAAAATATGTTGACCAGTATTTAGATGTCCATGTTTATCTTTAAAAAAATAATATTTTGGCGTTCCATTGACTAATTACTCTAACCAATAAGTTTAATTCAATTTAACGACAAAAAATTTTCAACTTTCAAAGTACCCTTTTTGTGAAAATGCGTTGTCCAACCTAAAGATGTCGATTCGATTTTTTTCAAATTTCAACCCTGTATAAAATTCCCCTGTCTGTAAGCTTGATATCTGCAATGATATCTGCTGTCTGCAATGATATCTTATTTAGTCCAATCCTTTCTGTGGTTGGAGAGGAAGATCATTTCCTTTTTTAGTGAAAAACGTTGTCCAGTATAAGGATGTTCATGTTTATGTTTTTCGAAAAACATGATATTTTGGCTTTAACTAATTACTCTTACCAATAAGTTTGAGCCAAATCAAAGACAAAAAAGTTTTTAATTTCAAAAATCCATAGGGTTCCCCTTTTGGTAAAAATATGCTGTCCAGTGTGAAGATGTCCATGTAAAATTTTTCAAAATTTTGACCGCTTTGCGACACTCCCTGGGGTATAAGCTATCCAATGATACATCATTCACCTGAATCCGTTGGGTGGTTAGGGAGGAGTTAGGGAACACACAGACAGACAGACAGACACTATGTCTATTTATATATGCATTTTACTTTATACTAGAATTAATTGTTTTTTTACTTCCAGTATACTGTTTTTCTAGTAACGTTACAAGTAAGAAAATTTAAAAATCTATACTACACTCTATTGTACTAGAATTAATCACATAAGTCGTATACTATACATGTACTATACTATACTATACTATACTATACTATACTATACTATACTATACTATACTATACTATACTATACTATACTATACTATACTATACTATACTATACTATACTATACTATACTATACTATACTATACTATACTATACTATACTATACTATACGATACGATACGATACGATACGATACGATACGATACGATACGATACGATACGATACAATAGATGAATTTAGATCGAGGTATATACGATACGATACTATACTATACTGTTATAGCTATAAATCTGCAATTTAGAATCCTCTAAATTGAAGTAGGCCTACTATGTCGTCTCTACAGCATAGGCATCCCTGTTACCATATAGCTAACAGTTGGTGGTTTACGTTAAAATGGACAAGTCCACTGGAAGTGTGTGCTCAGGTGTCAAGATTGATTACGAAGGGAAAATCAAGCGCTTTATGGTCTTTCATAGGTTTGAATTTAAATATCATATGATATCCATTGTTCCTAAGCTAGTATACGTATATAATATGTTATAAACGGGGTTTTTGTACGTTATATTGTGTTTTTAAGTTTATTTTTAATTGTATTAAAACGACCGTACAATTCTAACTTTTTTAATATGTTTTGTTAGATAATAACTTATAATTTTCTAATATAGGAATATATATTATGCGTTATAGCAAAACTTTTACAAAAATCGATTATTAAGACATAGACAAAAGTACACTTTTAAAAAAAAATCCGATTTTATTTTGTTTTAATTTGGATTAGAATAAATTTTTTGATAATGCACATCCATACAACATTTTCGACAATAGGCTTGTATACTGTTGTTATTCAAAAGCGTTATAAAAGATAAAAAAAATCTTTTAAGATAATATACTCTTTAAATGATTTAGGGTTGATGAAGCCGAGGGAACTTGGAGCTGGAACTTGGAGCCGTAAATTGGGAACTTGGAGCCGTAAATTGGGAACTTGGAGCCGTAAATTGGGAACTTGGAGCCGTAAATTGGGAACTTGGAGCCGTAAATTGGGAACTTGGAGCCGTAAATTGGGAACTTGGAGCCGTAAATTGGGAACTTGGAGCCGAAAGTAAAAATCGCTAAAACGTTTAACTAAGCCTAAGCGAAGCCTAAATATAACCCTAAACCATTTTTCCTTAAAGGCTCCAAGTTCCTATTGCTCGTGGCTCCAAGTTGCCGAAAATTTCCGATGGCTCCAAGTTCCCTCCATAATCAACACCAAAAAGAACCTATTAAATTTGTTTGTAGTTTTTGATTTACAAATAAAAAAACAAGTAATAAAATTTTGTTGAAAAACCGCGCAAAAACTGCTGAACGTAACTATTATTGAACTAAACATCATATCGCCGTTACTCTGACACAATGAGTGAAAAGTGTCGTAAAATACTTGTAACTGTGACTCTTTTTATACCTTAACAAACAATTAATATAAACAAAATGAGTCAGAGTCATGTTGATTTTATACTGATTGTGACTTTTTGTGTCAGAGTAACAAACGACTATACGAAACTACCATTTGGCTGCGTTTGACGCTTATGCAAAATATTTCTTACGTGTTGATTCATCAATTAGCCATCTATAGTTTTAATTCTCAGGCAATTTTTCAGATTGTTACACGTTTTAATTTGCATTGATTTTGTAAAAATATTATGTTTTTTTTCTGTCACATTTACAAGATAAGTCAACGTACGTTTACGTAAATATTTCCTAAGTTGTTTTGCCTTAATGATAAGTAATTACCTTTTTTGTCTTATTAAAAATTGGATCTAATTTCAGATGCTTTGTTGAATACTTTGAATTAAAATTTAGTTAAAATTTAGAAAACTTAGTTGAATTAAAATAACTAAGCAAAAATACTTAAGGCTGGTTCATACTTATGTAAAAACGTCCTTTGAACAAAGTCTAAAGGACAAATACAGCGTATAAACGTATGTAAAAACGTCCTTTGGACTTTGTCCAAAGGACGTTTTTACATAAGTATGAACCAGCCTTAAATCGTTGTTGCTACGGCAAAATGAGCCACTATTTGTATAATATATTGTGACTCATTTTAAGTTTCGAATAGTACCGTATTAACTACAGAATAAGTCACAATCACGTGTATTTTATAGTAACTGTGGCTCATTCTGCCGTATTTGGCGACCGAATTGCGGTGTTATCAAGATAGGGTCAGTGCCGCAGTATATGTAATCCGCATATTACGTTCGATACTTTTTTTTAAATACCACACGTTTCTGCAGAGTCAATTTATTTGTGCATAGGTTTTACTTTTTTTAAAACTTTAACACAATATTGTTAGCGTGCCTTTGTTGTGATAAAACGTTTATAACGCTAATAATTTTACATACGTCATTATTTCATATTTTTGGAATACGCACATGCTGCATCGCGCAATAATTCTAGTTAGAAGCGGCTTTTTGTGAGCCTGTTAGTAATTGGGACAATTAATCAACTTTGTTTGTAATATACAGCTTTATAACTTGACATATTTTATTCCTGAAATATTTTTAAAATATATAGGCAATAAAGCCACAAATTATACTATTTATTTATTAGTTTTTAAGGAATAAAATATCCTTCCAAATCAATATACAAGTAAGTAAGGTATGTGGTAATTTAATTCATTATACGGCATTTAATTTTTAAAAGTTAATGTTTTCCTGCGCGCTAAACAATAATTTACGCTTCAAGCAAGAGCGTTTTTAAAGTTTTATTGCTAAACTGTTTTTATCAAAGTAAATAAATTGAGCGCATCTTAATCAAAAAGCTTTAAATTTTTTTAAAATGCATTTTCGACGTTAGCGCATAATTGCTTGTTGCGAAAAAACAAACAGAACGAAGTCAACATGCCAACTTGCTTGCAATCTACAATCATCTTCAGTATCTACCGGAAGAAAGTTATTGTAAAAAATTTTCAAAATCCATGAAATTCCGTGAGTGTCATTAGTATTTTATCACAAATTTTCTGACGCTGTAAAACTGCGCGGTTTCACCGCTCAGGGCTGCGCGAAGAAAAACACGGTTTTATAGCGAAGGGGGCAGTTCAGACAGAAAATAAAACCTTAACCTTTATATTTTGTCCATTTTTCAACTAATATTGTGATAATCCTTGAGCGATTGCCTTTAGAGTGATAAGATCTGCAATTAGACTGAAAAATATTGAAATCATAATTTATAACTGTTCTTTCTCGTTCTTGTCCAAATCTTCGCTACTTTGACACAAACAGTCACAATCAGTATAAAATCAACGTGACTCTGACTCATAAGGTCTACTTTATATGTGTATTAAAAGATAAAAAGAGCCACAGTAACAAACATTTTATGACGATTCTGACTTATTTTGTTACAGTAAAAAGGAAATAGAGATGATAGGTCACAGTTGCAAGAATTAATAATAACCTCTGGATCGCTTTTTGTTCTGCGGCTGCTGGGTGGCGGAAATTTGCATAATAAGCCGCGATTAATTCGGTTTGTGCTGACTGCTGCGCATTCATGTTTTTTGGCCGACTATTTAAGCCACAATCGATATGAAATCTTACCGATTGTGACTCTTTTTAATTTTAAAAACCAACGGCTGTACTATATTGAGTCATGATAATTTTAATTTTATACGCATTGTAAAGCATTCTGCCATAATATCCATCGTTTACCCAAGGAGAATTTATTTAAACGCAAAAAGAATTTATTTGTTTTCACAGACGCAAGGATTTCCTTACTCTTTGCGACTCATTGTGCAGTTGTAGGGATAGCTCTCTTGTTTGCATTACGTGCGGCTATAATCTGATATTTCCATTTCACACGCGAATTTATTGTTTCCAATATTTTTAAAAGGCTCTTTGTGTCGAAAATATATAATTAGGAAGCCTCAAATCGGCCGCGTCTACAAGCCTTATTAATTTCATTTTTCATCTGGTTATTTGTTGTTTTGTTTTGTTATTTAGTTTTTGATATGAAAATTTAATGTCGGGCCCGCTTTGAAAATTGTCAAAGAAATAAACTGTGTTTTTTGCACGTCATTTTGATCTATTCTTTGCGGAAAATTGACTTTCGGCGTTTATTCAGTTTCGAAGTATTTTTATAAGTACCTATAAATGTTTTTTTTGTTAATAAGTGTGTTTTTTTGTAACTTAATTAGTGTTTTTTACCTTATTTTCATTGCTTACTTCAACATTGCTAACAAACAGACACAAAATAAATGTGCTTAAAATCATTAGAAGTTATTGTTATTTTATAATCAAGAAAACAAAATTCAACTTTAAACTAATAAGCAGAATTTATAGCCCATCCCATATAAAGCGATGCGTTCGTGCATGCGTGCTTGCGTTCGTGCATGCGTGCTTGCGTCCATGCGTGCGTGGATGCACCTTCGTTCGTGCCTGCGTGTCAAAATGTTCCCCCAGGTTTACAGTTAGAAAAAAGGGTTTTAATAAATATGATATCAATTAAACTGTACATTTGGATTATTGTGTTTCTCACTAAATAAAAATAAATAGGAAATTGAACAAAAAACATATTGCGACAAAAAACGTTATTGAAGGTATATAAGCGTATAGTGATGGTATACGCTTCGTTCTGATTGTTTATAATTATTATGTTCCCTGGTTGTTTTTCAGTAAACAGCTGAACCATACGGCTTAATTACGATTTATTTTATTATATTTTGTTTGTTTTTATAGTCAGATCAGAATTTATATAATTTCGCGAAGATTAAATGTTATGCTGCGCGTAACAATGCTTGCTCTGCGGTGTGCAATGCCTTGTTGTTTGCGAGGCTGTATGTTCAAATATTTGCTTGTTGATGACTCATGAATTTTATGCTTTAATAGTGGAACCTGCTACAAAAATATTTTCATAAAATTTTGTGGATTACAAGATCATTGCAATGCAACGCAACAGTGGTATATAAATAAAAAAGTTTAATAATACTTAATTTGCAAATCCTAAAATCTATTAGTTTGTCATTGTACATAGCGAAATTTGCCTTTGTGAATGCAAATGCAAATCGATGCCATTGTATAATAAAATTCATGATAATCCCTAAATATCACGAAAGATTGATTTTTAAAAACTGTGTTCACAACTGTTGACTTCCCCTAATTATTTGGTTGGCAACTATTCTTGACACTGAGCGTCCAATCAGCTGCGCGTAACATATGTTAATGCAAATTAAACGACCGTAAAATATGTTAATGCAAATTGAACGACACCGTATGCAAATTATTTATAATGTAAATTTATGAATTATAATATTTTAACAACTTAGTTTATTCTTAATGTTATTATTAATAATTTAAATTACTCCGCAGTCTTTGTTATTTCGTTAAAAGTATTTTAATAATATAAAGTATTAAGTATTGTTTAATATGACCTTTAAGTGTTTTAAAAAATATAAAGATTAAAAATTTGAAACAAAGATTAAGATAATTGCGTCAAATTGTTCAGCGTTTTTTTCGTGTATAATAGCTTTGAAATAGAATAATAATGTTAAATAATGGATTAAAAATGGAGAGAAGGATTAAGTATTAACAAGAATTTAATTCAAAAGAACTTCTAAAAGCATTTGTTAAAAATGATTTAATACTCGTTTAATTATATAGTATTATATATATATTTTCATTATCTGAAAACAGTTATAAGTTACTGCAGGATTCGCAGTTTAATTAAGTTTTCATAATAAGTGTGAATAAGAAAGCCTATAGGTTTCTTGTTTTTAAACAAACGGCTCCAAACGTGTTATTTAAGCTTGTTATATAGTTTCAGATTGTCATGTTTACGCTATCTTGTCTCTTTATTCGCTTTATATACCGGTAGGGGGTTCTTGGTTTCAGGAAATTATGGGGAGCGGATTCACGAAAATGGGAGCTTGGGGCCCAAATAAAAAACATAAAATGATTTTAGCTTCGGCTAAGCTGTAGGCTTTAACGATCTGAAACTTTCATCTCCGAATATCTCATATTTTTGGCTCCGAATTTCCCGCACTTTCGGCTGTAAGTTTCTCTCAAACTTTGTAGACCCTCTCCAAGCAAGGAATTCCACGCATTTCCGTAATGTCACACAATTTGCATAAAGTGTTGTTTAATTTGCATCAACATTCGCGCGCAGTTGATTGCTGATGTTCATTTCAGTAAGAGTACGTTCAGTAGTTTTTGCGGTTTTCCAACCAAAGAATTAACGTGATTTAACTGATTTAACGGTTGGGAACACTTTTCACATCTCAATTTCACTTACGGAGCTTGGTCGAGCGCCCCATTCATCTAAAAACGTAACGTCGTTACAATGACAGAATAAGCCAGAATTGTCACAAAACGCTTGTGTAACTGGCTTTTTTTTATCTTCTAACACAAAAATACTATATTCTTAATAAGTCAAAGTCACGTTAATTTATTAGTAATTATGAATTTTATGTCGTATAGTAAGGGCGCGAATCTAATCTGTGTAATAACATATTGCACGTACATGGGTAACGCGGATGGTGAATCAGTGGCTTGTACTGTCGCTCATTAAAAAAACATCACAATTTATGTTATTACTGGAAAGTTGTTTATTATAGGTTCTATGTAATTTTTTTTAAAGTTTTTTTTCTTTCTATTATTTCTTAGTAATGATATTTCAGTTATCTTAGATTTTAAGATATTTATTGTTTATTTCAATCAAATGAATGAATTACACGAAGCCTCAAGCAAAATTATTAAAATGTGTTTTAATGCAAATAAAATCATTTTCAAACCAAAATAAACGAATATGAGCTTGTAGTTAAACCACAAATAATATTAAAATTTCCTATCAAAAATAAAAACCTTATGAGTATGAATAATTAAAGCAATACGCAACTTTTTTGAAATCGTACTGGTTAAACTGACATTAAATTGTCCCCAGCACGGACACCTTTTTATTCTAACGAACCAAAGCCAAACGGTGTTTAATCTGCATTCTTTATCTAGGCCATACTAAAATATTAAGGCTTTGTATCAAGTGCTTCGTTACATACATTCGACAAGAGTTGTGTTTTTTTTTTATTTTATAGAAACGATATCAATTACTAATATAAAGTTTGTGATTAACTGCCTGCCGAGTAATTATTTCAGGTAAAATTTTGTTATTGTCACGAAACTATTTAGAAAAAAAAGTGTTTAGGAGAAAAAAATCTGTTCAAAAACAAAACTGAAATAAATTCTAGTACTGTTTGATTTTTATTCAGCCAAATTATAAACAAATATTTTACACTGTTTTTGATTTATCTTGCATTATAAATTTAAGTTTGTCATAGTTTTGTAACGCTTTTGCTTGCTTGCGTATTCTTCAGATTTGATGTACAAATCACAATTGGGATGGATTTGTATTCAAGAATTATCGATTTATGTTAGTGAATTATCGAGTTTTATTAATGAATTATCGATTTTTATTAATGATTTTTTTTGGAATTGGTGTGAAAATGTTTTCTGTGTTCGCTGGGCGTTATTATATCGGAATTGTCAATCCCCATAATAGTGGGCACTTATTTACACTGACCTCGATTAATACGATAGATTAACCCTGCGCGGGCATTTTCTTCTGCAAACAGGCGCCAAGCGTTCCGTCGTTAGTCTGACATAAAAACTCACAATCCGTAATAAATTAACGTGACTCTGACTGATTCTGTTATCGTAACGATGGTATGTAAGAAGTTAGTTGTCGACGGGGGCAAAAATGTGTTTGCATTTCGTCGTTACTTTGAAACAAAAAGTCATAATCAGTATAAAATCAACGTGATTCTGACTCATTTTATTTATCTTTATTGTGTCTTAAAAAAGAGTCACAGTCACGAGTATTTTATGACGCATCTGACTCCTTGTGTTAGAGTAACGACGATTTCCTTTTGTTTATAAAAAGCGGTCGAAAAGAAATTTTCCAATTTCTCTTTTAAGTTTTTGGTTTTGTTTTTTTTATTACATTTTTGTTTATACAATCTTCGTGTAAATAAGTTTATTTATCGTAAGCGCATCTTTAAGTTACATTAATTATTAAGTAAGTAGTCATTTGAACGCAAACTTAAAATTTTTTTCTTCGTTTTTAAACACCAAATCAATTATGTTACGAAAATAAAGCGCAAACTTTTAAAAAATTAAATAAGCATGTTGCGAACAGAACGTTCAAAAACATAAGACAATTATATCTCAGTCTAGTTATAGATTTGAGATTTAGCAAGTTTTACCTTATAGACTAAAATATATTTGTAAAAAAATTATATAGACGTTGGCTTTTTTTCGCGATGAGCGTATAAATGTTTTTCTAAGGCACATTATTTTGTGTACAAACCTAGTTTGCTGGGTAGACAGCTAACAAACACTTACTTCGTCGTTTAAAAAGGTTTTTTGTTTGTTTTTTGAAAGTTATGTCCAAAGAAAAGTGGGTAAAACACTATCGTGCTATATATTTTTTCTAACTATTGTTAAAAGCTTATCAAAAGCCACTTAATGCTTTAAACAAATGAGTGAAGAGCCTGGATTCTGTCTGAAAGCTGAATAAACAGCATTAAATCCGAACAAAAATATACTATGGGATAATAGTATGTAAATTACAAAAAAATCATAGTTTGCCCAGTGGCTTTATCAGTTTGTAGAACATTATAGTGTTAAATAGAGCCAAATAAAAACTAAAAACAACTTGTCGTGTGACAACAACAACAACAATAAAAAATGCCGTGTGCGATATGTTTTAAATAGTATATATTTATATAGTAAAAACATATTTAACAAAAGTGTTAATTTGTACAAAAAATTGTATTATAGTATAAAAACCCACATTGTCGTTACAATAGGTGGGTGGGTATCCTAGCCTCCCATTTTTTTTTTTTGGGGGGGGGTGAAGGGTATATCCGGGCCGAGCCCCCAAATTGGAGTGGATGTCCGACTACTCTCAAATTATGAGGGGGCGGTTTTGACAGTTTCGGGATTTTTTTTGGGGGTCTGTGTAACTTACCTACCCCCTTCAGCCCCCTGCCCATGGCAGAGGGCTCTGACTACATGACTACTGACCGAGGGTCGGCGACTACATGAAACGCCATCCGCTAAATGCTTAATTCTATCGATAATATCGGTTTCTGTTTTGAGTGGTCCACTAAACACTGCCATAAAACAGGCGTGAAAAAAGGGGACGGTTTTTCACCACTGCCTCTTGTTCCAGTTTGATTGTTTTGTATGGGGAATGAGTGGACCTTTTTTGCCTAACGGTTAAATCGGATTTATAACATTTATTTTTATAAAATAGTAACAGTAGCTAAAAAATTGTTTATTTCTGCGGGTTTAATGAATCAGTTTTTTGAATAAAAAGTTAAAATCAAAATTAATTTCATATGCCGTATGTTCGTTAGACCTTATCTTTCTGCCACAAAAATGAAAACATTCCACCACTTAATCTCCGGTTCTAGCATTACTTTGCTACATGATTCAGGTTTTGTTATTATCTTATCAGTATGATTTATTTTTTATTTTTCATCTCTGTTCTCAATTATAAAAACGAATTTTCGTTTTATGTCCAATAAAGAGAAAACTTTACAGATATTTTCATGGTATCCCAGACAGAACTGGACAAGGTAGGTTCAGCTTTTAAAAAAACTTTAAAAAAATGTTTTAATGCTTTTGAATTAAAAAAGCCCTTTTTATTTTGGATCTGTATCCAAACATTAAAGTTTGAGTAAAAAGCCGAACCAGATAAGGTACGATGGATATAATTATATTATCGTGGTTATATGATAATGAATTGATTAAATTCATTTCAGTAAAAAAATCTTGCTCTGGGACTCGAGAGGGTTTGTTTAAAAAACTGTGGTTCGTTTATCTCCTGGGAGTTTGTACAAATTTATTGGGAAAATTGTGCGCGCCAATTCCGGTTATAGAAGACGTGTATTTAGCTCTAAATTAAATCAGACGATAAATTTTATTTCAGACTGACTGATAAAGGCAGTAGTAAATAAGTTATAAAAATAACAAATTAATATTTTGTAAAATAAATATGTAAATTGTTTTAAAAATTGCAGTGTTATGAACTTGATTTCATGTAGTCCTTTGCTTAACTCTTTTTTGTATCAATATTTTAAATGCTTTTATTTTCCTGAGTCAAATAAGTAGAATAACAAACAAAGATTTCGTCGTTTGTGCGTGAATGAAGTGAGAAGACATATCAAATGTGTGCGGTGCCAAGCCATGTAAGAACCTAAGAGCTTAATTAAGACAAGTTTCCCGTTTTGTTTAGTCGAATTGAATATTGGGGTTTATTCTTAAGAAAAAAAACTCGCGATTTTTTGCGTTATTTAGGCTTCCACTATTGTTTATTTTGTGTAAGGCTATTCCGTTCCGAGACGTCTGATTTAACAAATGCACCTGGGCCCCGTTTCCTCCGCCCTTTTTTTCCGCTTTCACGCTCACGGAGGGGGGCCAGTGAAATCGGGCGGCCGGATTATTTTCATTCTTTTCCCGCGCCTTCCGCGGTCGTGGTTATTACCCCATTACACAAAGAGTCACAATCCTTATAAAATCAACGCCACTTTGACTTATTACGTTTTTATAAATCGCGCGTTTAAAGATAAAAAAAGTCACAGTTACTAGTAATTTATAACGAGTCTGACTTATTTTTTTATAAATAAAATAGCCGTTCTTTTCGCGTCGTGTCTGCTTGCGTGGAAAAATTGCCACCCTCCTTTTCTATTCCCCCCGTTTCCCCAGCGCGGCGCCTTTCTGGTTTTTATCGGCCCTTTCCTCTCCGAGTGGTCGAAAACGCACTCGTCACTTTTGCGAACGCAATTTCACCCCTGTTTATTATAATATTTTCGTCCAGTCAGATTTATTTCGTCGCTTATTATTTGAAAATCGTTTTCTAATTGGCTTGTTTGCCGTTTTAATGGCAAGTGTGCGTCAGTTTTGCGAACGCAATTTCACCCCTGTTTATTATAATATTTTCGTCCAGTCAGATTTATTTCGTCGCTTATTATTTGAAAATCGTTTTCTAATTGGCTTGTTTGCCGTTTTAATGGCAAGTGTGCGTCAGTTTTGCGAACGCAATTTCACCCCTGTTTATTATAATATTTTCGTCCAGTCAGATTTATTTTGTCGCTTATTATTTGCAAATCGTTTTCTAATTGGAATTGTTTACCGTTTTAATGGCAAGTGTGCGTCAGTTTTGCGAACGCATTTTTTTCACCTGGTATTATTATTTTATTGTATGACGTTTTTCGTTTCAATTTTAGCAGCTGTTTTAGTTCATCTTTTGAACCTTATTAAAAAAAATGAACTCCAATTCGCCTTTAATTTTTTATTTTTTAACGACCTTTATTAACAGTTTTGATGGACACCAAATTAACAATTTTTGTACTTTAACACTTTTATATATTTTTATGTTCTTTGGTAGGTACCCTAGGTGGGCTGCCTCTCAGATTTGGGGGAGGGGAAGTAAACTAACCAAGCCGGACTCGCCTCTCCAAATTTTTTACTACCCAAGCTAGACCCCCTCCAAATTTTTTTTTTTTTGGAGTGGGAGGTGTTTCACAAATCTTTTTTATCCTTCAGATAAAAAATATTATTTAGTGTTTTTAGTATTGGCTAAGACCCCTCAAATTTTAGGAGGGGGGCGGGTTCTGTAGTTTCGTGATTTTTGTGGGAGTATAAACCAAACCAAACCCTCTAACTTTGCTTCCTGCCCTCCAACGATAGGTACGGGCAGACATGTGCACTGCCCCCCCCCCCCCCCCCCCGGGGGTTAAAACGGGGGGGGGGAATTCCAAAATGGGGGGGCACGGGTCGCAACTTTTTTGAAATGGGGGAAGCAACAAAACGGGGGGCAAGCAGGGGAGAAAAAAAAGAGAAAAAAAGGAGAAAAAACAGAAAAAAAGAAGGAAAAGGAAAAAAGGGACAAAAAAGTGAAAATAAGGTAAAAATAGGTCTAAAATGGCTTAAAATGCATTGAAATAGGCTAAAAACTGCCAAAATTTCGCGATGATGGCGTCATCATAGGTCAAAAATGGCGTCATATTTTTAGGGTACTTTTTCATTTTTTGGCGGGGGGGGGCAATAAAACGGGGGGGCAAATCCTCCAATAAAACGGGGGGGGCATTTTCAGACCGTGCACAGGTCTGGGTACGGGTACCTAAGTTTTCGGTTTCCATGGGCCAGCAGAATTTGTGTGTGTAAATTTAAAACGAATATCGTATTTTTTGCTAACGCAATTTTATCCCTTTTATTATTTTCACGGTCCCTGACCGGTTAATTTCGGCACTCCTGTGTGGCCATTCTGCTTTTGCGTCTTGTTTCTTGTTTGAGAAATTTTTTCCTCATTTTTCGTCTTTAAACGACCACTTTGAGCCGTTGTAAAATGAATGCGAAATGTCCACGCAGTGGGCGTTTTTACTTTGTTTTCACTTTGCTAATAGTTGTTAAAAATGTAGAAAATTTTAAAATTAACTAGAGAAAAAAGGAGTAATAACGGTCTTTGTTTTAAAATTTGTTTCGAAAAGATGTTTTAAAGTAAACTAAGTTAGTAATGCAATAAAGAGTTTTTGGTTTTTTGTTTCAAATTGCGTCGAAAACATTAAAAATCAGCTTAGTCTCAGTGTTGCGCTGTTCATTGTTATTTACATTTTTGATTATTCCTGCTTGCTGTACATGTTTTGTGAAAATCTCACTCAAGTTTTTTTATAACCATCTTTGTTTAAACGCTCTCCATCTCATGCTTGTTTTATATAAAATAATAATGATTCTGTATTTTCTAAAGTTTATTTAAAAAATTTCAGCCATTTAAATTGAAAAGAGTAACAAATCTGGTGTATAATTCCCCAAAAACCCCACCGCGAGCGTCACGCACAACACAACTCCAGGAATCGAATCATTGTTGACTTTGATAGTAAACGGCCTTTCTATTGGCTCTTTTATTTTGTGCGCGAGTTGGGTTGAATGTTTCTCCTTTAAACTAAGGAAAGATTGCAGTTTTTTTTTGTGATCAACTTATTGTTATATGTTTTGCGTTGGCGATTTTGCGATTTTACTTCCCTCAATTTCAATTCGACCCGACCCTGTAAAAATAGTAAATTACATGGTCAAATTTCTAATTAAAAAAATAGTAATGTTAATGTTATATTATTAAAATTCAAAAGTTTTGAAGAACGAGCATCCGGAATAAATCAAGACATTAAATTGGCAATTACGTGAAGTTTATATTGTAAAATAATAGGTTTTCCGAACAAAATGTGCCTTTTTCCCAAAAAGATTTGTTTTTTGTCTTTTAAGTTTTTAAACGCGAAAATTCTAAGGTTTCATAGTTAAGCCTAAATACAAAAGTTTATTTGTATTATGGTTTTTGTTAATTTGTGACGTTTTGAATGTTTTAAAAACAGAAATCCTAGTTGGTTTTTTTTATCATGTACTGTTTTTATTATTGATATTTTTTACCTTTTATAATACTTGTTTTTTAGTTATGCTAGGGTATATAATTCTGCGCAAACAAAATATCTCACATCCAGTTTTTATCAGGAAAACAGTTGGATGGCTAAACGATATCTTAGTTCAGTTTTAGAAAACTAGCTTAAATGAAAAGCCGTTCTTTCCCTGGTTTATTATTGGATTGAGGAACGTTAGTCTCATGTTTTTATGGTTAGTATTCTTGTAGCTTAAATTTCCTTTAAAAACTTTCTGCTGCTTTATTTTTTTCTAATTAAGTTTGTTGTATATTATTATTATTTATTTTTTTATATTATATAATTTGTAAAAAAAACCAAAATGACATTAAACAAATGTTTTTTTGAACACGCAATTTCTAAATGACGGCTGACATATTTTAGCTTTGGATGGCAAGTATATCATACCGCAAATGTTTTTGGTGATATGTATACCCGGAAAAATATTTGACTATCCAAGAACCTGAATTTTTTTGGGGCTATCCCTCGAAAACTTCTTTTTAGAGTTTTTAGTACTAGATGAAAGCCCCGTAATTTTAGATTAGAAGTTGTAAAATTTAAATAAAAGGGTGGTACAAACCTTTGCCTGTCCGGTCCGAAAATTTGTCCCTCTTTTTTATTGGTGCCCCCCGCACCCCTCCCCGCTTAAAAATTTATTAACACTAAAATATAGGTATCATTTTTAACCTATTTTCACACTTTTTTCAATTTTTAGTCTATTTTAACGAAATTTAAGCCATTTTTGACCTATTTTTACTTGTTTTTACCGTCTATGTTATAAATTTTTAAACTATTAAGCTTTTAAAAATATTAAAAAAAATCGAACTTTTGACATTATAATGAATCTAAAATATAACTTGTTGTGAATAATAATAACCTTGCTTAGTGTTTATTTTAATTGCACGGTTTGCTGTAATGTAAAATCAAAAACAACCATGAAGATCCAGGATGTAATAATCGTGTCTCCATATCGTCGTTACTACGGCAAAATGAGTCACGATTCGTATAAAATATATGCGGCTGTGACTCATTTTTGATTTGAAAGAGCAAGCTATTAACTACAGAATAAGTCGCAGTCACGTGTATTTTATAATGACTGTGGCTCATTTCGCCGTAGTAACGACGATAAAAACACGTCTCTTGGGGGGAAAAATCAGCCGACCTTCATCTGGCTAAACGAGTGTCTTTCGCATTTAACCTTGGTGTAAATTTTTTTATTATTGATTGATTGGATGTAAAAATGTATTGCTATGTTAGTCAATTAGTCGTTTAGTCGACAAGTGGGTGGACGAGAAACCAAACCATACCAGGTAACTGTATTAAGCGGGTATTATAGTTTACTCTACCTTATCTTACCTGGCTTGTCTTAGCGCCTGCCCTTTGCATAATCTGCATAGGGAAGATAAGGTTCAGGTTCTTCAACGACAACAACAACTCTACCTTATATTTTGGTACCTGTCCCAAAATTTAGGGGGAAAGGATGTGTTAGCAGTTCAGTTACTGTATATTTCTAGTGATGGCAGTTACAGTTCCGGATGTTCCGGTTCCTGTTCCGGATTTTTGGAAAATCTCAATTCCGGTTCCAGGGGTTCGCAGTTCCGCCCATCACTAGATATTTCTTTTCCTCCCTTGACCCCTGCTCACCATAGGTGAGAAAGGTGGGGGGGCAGGATGGGGTCCACCGTCCACCCCCCCTAGCCTCGAAATTTTGGGACCCCCCAGACAAAAATCTAGAGGAGGCCTCCCTCCCCCCCAAATTTCCGAATTTTTTACCCCTGACCCCCCTCTACTCTAGATTTTGAAATCTGGCCCCCCTCGGGAAAATTTTAGGTACCTTTTTTATACTCAATTTTCTTCCAAAAACGTGAATTTTCATCACATATTCATGCTTTTACACCCTTTTTATACATGAATATGGCTTTTTATTCAATAAAATGTAGTATTATCCTATGAAAAGAACAATTATTAAAGTTATTATGGTTTAAAACTGTTTTGCTTTGGACATCGGACCCCACCTGACCCCCCTCCAGACTTCAAAATTTCGCACCCCGGGTCGACCCCCCTAAAAAGCTAGTGGGGTCCGGACCCCCCTGAAACCCCCCTCCTAGAATCCAAAATTCTATTTAACCCGGGTAACCACCCCCCTAGCTTCCCCGACCGTGCTCACCTATGCTGCTCACCAAAGTACTTTTTGAGAGTTACGAAAACAACAAAAAAAAATTAGACAGGTATCCAATAATTCAGCGCGGTAAAAAGTTTTTTTTATTTTAGGTAAAAGTTTTTTTTTAAATTTTAAATAAAATTTATAAAAATATAATTATTAGTATAGTATATAATATAACTCAGTGCATTTAAATTCAATCGGTGGCTTAGAGTTTTTTCAGCGTATCAGCTGTTTATAAAAGCGACTGGTTAAACTTGTCCTCGGGGTGCTTTTTAAAAGCAGCCCAGGCTTCCTGTTTATAAGCGGGATTTATGCGGGAGAAACGCTTTTCCGAGTTTTTTTTTTGTTTGAGCCAATTCCGCGGATGGAAAATTTTGTGGTGTAAAACAGACCTGTGCACGGTCTGAAAATGCCCCCCTCGCTTTATTAAAGGATTTGCCCCCTCCCCCCGTTTTATTGCCCCCCCCAGCGGAAAAATGAAAAAGTACCCAAAAATTATAACGCCATTTTTTGGGTACCTATTATGAGGCCATTATCGCGAAATTTTTGCAGTTTTTGGTCCCTTTTTTCCTTCTTTTTTTTCTTTTTTTTTCTCCTTTTTTTCTTTTTTTCTCCCCTGCTTGCCCCTCGTTTTATTGCCCCCCCCCGTTTCAAAAAAGTTGCCTCCCGGTACCCCCCGTTTTGAAATTGCCCTCCCCCCAATAAAACCCCGGGAGGGGGCAGTGCACACAGGTCTGTCTCACATATCCAGCAAGCTGTCTACGCACGGGAGAGAACAATACCATAGACAGGGCAGGTTATTCGAGGTTTTAACTCGCCCTCCCCCCGCCCCCCCCCCAAAAAAAAGAAATCCCAATACTGTCGACACTCCCTCTCATTGATGAACAAGAGGGGGGGGGTGGAGTAGCAGGGTGCGCTCCACCCCCCTTGCCTCGAAATTTTGGGGCCCCTCCCCTAGAAAAAAAAAAACCATCGAATTTTGTACCCCTGCTCTCCTGACCCCCCCCTACTAGATTTTTAAATCTCACCCCTCCTCCCCTCTCGAGAAAATTTTAAGTACTTTTTTTATACTACATTTTCTTCCAAAAATTTTGCTGCGTTGTGTTCTTGTTATTTTTACGATAGTGGTACTATATTTCCACCCTAGGGCCGGACGTGTGGCTCGAATTGGATTTTATGATGCACGCTGCTACAGACCGCTGGTGACATACTTTTATTAGATTATCCACCCTTGATATAATGCAACGATCTAGTTTATAACTCGGAATTTAATTTTAAAATGATTTGAAAAGGACTGTAATCTAAAATAAATAATTTTTCATCATCTCACGTCAATCTTTAGGATTAGTACACATGTGATCGATTTAAAATCACGCAACGTCATTAAAATAGCTAGTAGATCTATATTAATACATTTGTGTTTCATCAACCTTATGAAGTGGATAGTAGGTTAATTGGCATCTGATATTTTTGTTTCATTTTCAAAAGCTCTGTTTTTGGTTTTTGGGTACGGAACGGAGTCTTTTTACACCCATAAGCAAAAAGCTTGAAGGCTGTCAAAAAATTTTAGAACCAAACACAAAGCCGTAAAAATGGGAAATTGAAGCCGAAAAACTTTTTGTAAACTAAAATTTTGTAAAACTTTTTATGAACCTTTTAGATAAAATCGTTGAAATTTATAAAATTTTAATTTTAGATTCCCTTATACAGTTTTAGGATTTCAAAGGATTACAGTAAAAAAGCTGTGGTGCACGGCATACATGGGCAAGTTGGTCCGGGGTGGGGGGGTTAAACCCCAAATTAGGGGGGGTTAAAATCCAAGAAACGCAAAATACCCATATCGTTTTTTTTTTCTGGAGTGCATTTTACCCATATCGTTTTTCGATTTTGAAGGAAAAATAGGTAAAACACGCTAATTTTACGTCAAAAAGCCCTTTTAACGTATTTTTGAGCTTTTTATTGCTTAAAACATGCATTTTGACCTCAAAACTTAAGTTTGGAGGCAGTTAGAAGTCATTTTAAAGACGCTTTTTTCTTCATTTTTCCAAAATTGGGGGGTTAACCTTTCCCCCCCACTTCTAAGTACGGGGGGGTTAAACCCCCCTTCTCAGAATTTGGGGGGGGGGGGTTAACGCCCCAACCCCCCCGTGCACATGTATGGTGCACGGTCCACGAATTCACCACCATTCCCCCTTTTATTATTAAATGATCCCCGCTCAAAAATGAAAAAAAATACCTCCCATTTTTTACCAATGTTTACAAATTTTTTAGTTTTTAGCCTATTATATTATCAAAATTTAAGCCATTTTAGATCTATTTTTATTTAAAGTTCGTTTTTATAGCATTTTTTTCGTTTTTTTTTTTTGAACAATCCAATTAAAAAAATCCCCGGTGCCCCCTCCGCGTTAAACCCGTGAGAGGATTTTTTATAGGTACCTAAATTACGTTCCAAAGAGTTTCCACTTTTGTTTACGAGTTTATAAAGTTGTATTGTATAAAGACAGTTCTGCTTTTAGCTTATTGCAGAGCGTCCAAACGTTTGTAAAATATTTGTGTATTAATCAATTTATGAAATGCTAAAAAAACAGTTAAAAAATTGCGGGTTGGAAAAAATTTTTGCAAAAGTACAGATGGGTGTGTTCTTTTATACATTTATCGTAAATATGTCCTAGTATAAAATATTTTTGTGAACAGGCATAATTGCTAGTGCTAGTTCCTTCCGGTCTAAAAATTCGCTTACGCTCATGATTTTTTAAATCTTCATTATTATAGAAAACCCCAAGTTAAGCCAGACAAACCAACCCTTCATCCTTCCCTGATTAACTAACATCACCAAAACGTTTTTACGAACTTATTTAAATAAGTCGCACTCCTGTCGCCCAAAAACTGTAAAATTTTAAAAATACAACCAACGAAAAGGGCTACTATTTTTTACTCGAGCTTTTGGAAAAATACGCCAAATCATATAGAATCGGTTGTCTGTGTTGTGTGGCTGGCGGGGAGGTTTTTTTTCTAAAATTAAACTCGTTTAATATTTTCCTCCCCCCGACCTTTCTTCAACAGTGAAAGATGGCCCAGTTCTAACGCGCAGGCATGCTGATTTTGATTTCCCACTTTCTTTCTTTTGCGCATTGTTGTCTCGATTCTTGATGGTTATTTACTGTGATTTAAGGTGTGCGATTATTTTCTTTCCATTTTTATTTAATCGCTTCGATAACTGCGCCACTCTGTGTAATTAATAAATTTCCCGGGTTAATTACCTATACGTATATCTATCTTCTTTAATTGTCGCGGGCTTTCTTGTTTTTTTAAAGGATATTGTGCGTCTGGCTTTGAGTTTTTTTTAGTTATGCTAATTTAACGGAAACGCAAATAGAGTTTTTTGAAATTTTATTTTGAGTTGAAAGGAATATGGCTCTAATGAAATCAAATTATAACAAGACTCAACTCATACCATCGCTTTCATTTTGTTTTCGCAGTAGTGCTTAACTTTTTCTGTGAACAAAAAATAGATTTTTTCTGACATTTATTGTAAAATATGGGTGTGAAACCATGGACAGGAAAAGGAAGGATAAGATGGGAGAAAGAGGGGGTTTTGCTTTGCAGGGTGGGATTTATTTTCCTACCAAAAAAAAAACTTTACAACCCCTTCCTCTCTTCAAATGAAGGTAAACTGGACACCCATCCCAACCAAAATTTGGTAAATAATTGTTATACATACAGTTGAATTATTTTTGATTTTAGTTTTCTGTTATCTGGCCGAGTCAAGCTATAAATAAAATGTTTTCGTCAAACCACTTTTAGAATTATAAAATCAGAAAAATAAGATTTTGATAAAAGTTTGCTTTTTGTTTGCTTCTCTAATGAATTTTTTCACACAAACAGCGCTTTATAAAAACATTCACTTCTTTTTTGATGATTAATGAAATATCTTAGAAGCTCAGTTGGTTATTATCTACGCCTTTTAAAATTATAGTGCGTTAGCTATAGCATTTATATATAGGTAACAGATTTAAAATATTATAATCTACGTGCTTCATTTCGTAAAAGATGAAGCTTATTTAAGTAATTATATAATACTTACCTAATGTTTATTTTTTTAATATAATAAAATCAGCTGTAAACTAAGCATATTAATATAATATTATATATACAATCATGGGCGTAGCCAGGATTTTGGAAAGGGGGAGGGTCCAAATCCTAAACGTTATAAAAGGGCTAAAAGGTCCAGTGTGGTCATACCAAGATTACAAAACAAAGTAACACAAATTTTGAAGTGGAGACTATATAATCAATCTAGCGCTGAGCGTAGCGAAGCGCGAGAAAATTTTGAAAAAATGGCCTTTCCAGACCCTCAAATTTTTATCCTTGGCGACCCAAATTGGGGGGGGTTAACCTTTTCTCCCCCCCCACTTCTGGTTGGGGGGGGGTTAAACCCCCTTCTCAGAATTTGGGGGGGGGGGGGTTAACCCCCCCCCAACTCCCCCCGTGCCCATGTATGTGTATAACCCCCAACCCCCCTGCCCACCTATGCTCCCAGCCCCAGGTCAGGTTATAAAGGGATATTTCTGAAAACCTTTTTTGCGTTTGCAATATACTGGGGGTGGGGGGGGGGGGGGGGGGCACGCGGGCACCTATATATAGGTGGACAAGGAAGGGGGTTGAGTTGAATCTAAATGAAATTTTTGAGAATACTTTTAGAAAAAAAATTCGCCCACTACGGTGGGAAAAATTATTTTCTGGTGTTTAATGTACCCGCTAAAATTCGAGATGCTGCGCACCTATAATATCCTGGAACCATAGGGCAAGGGACTAAGATCGAGGGTTGGGTCTGAGTGGCCCCCGCCCTATGCGATGTTATGTACCTAACCTGAAACCTGTATCCTAACCCGCCCATATGATAGATGATGAGGTTTTCTGATCACAAAAAGGCATAAATAGTGGAAAGGAATTTTGTATTTGCTTTTGTATTTGTATTAAATTTTGTATTTGTATTTTGTATTTGATTTAGCTGTGCACTGCCCCCCCCGGGTTTTATTGGGTGGTGGACAATTCCAAAACGGGGGGGGGGCAAGCAGGGGGGAAAGGAAAAAAAGTGAAAAAAAAGAAGAGAAAAGGGAAAAAAGGGACAAAAAAAGCGACAAAAAAGCGAAAATAAGGTAAAAGTAGGTCTAAAATGGCTTAAAATACATTGAAATAGGCTAAAAACTGCAAAAAATTCGCGATGATGGCGTCATCATAGGTCAAAAATGGCGTCATAATTTTAGGGTACTTTTTCATTTTTTGGCGGGGGGGGGGAGGCAAGAAAACGGGAGGGGGCAAATCCTCCAATAAAGCGGGGAGAAGGCATTTCCAGACCGTGCACATGTCTGCTTAATATTTTTATGATATTTTCAGTTAATCCTAAAAAAATCTATATAGACAGACGTTTAATAATAATAACGTTATTAAAATGGTTTCTTTTTTCTAACAGTAGGTAGAAAATTATTTTGTTTTTTAGGCGACGTTTTTAGATTTAAAGGTGAACAAGTTAGGTATAAATGCCTATCTCTACAACAATAAATTTGGTAGCGTTAGGTATGAATAGTGAATACGTTGTTATAAATTTGTTTTGGTTATTTGCATTAGTTTTCGTTAACTCTAGTATTGTGTTTAAAACATTTTCCAGAAAAAATATTTGTATGCATAAAAATTATTGATAATATGGAGTGTAAGTAACAAAATTTTATTCAAGCATTAAGCTATTGATTTTTCGTTTCAAACAAATTATTTTATCTGCTAAAAACTAAAGTTTTTTTGTCAGCAGCTGCTATGTTTTTATTAAAAACAACATCGAAGTTGTTTTTTAGTTAAAAAAATTAAAAAAAAAGTAAATGAAAACTATCAAAACAAATGGTTTTTTTTGGTAATATAAAAGTAGGTAATATTTTTATAATGTTTACCAAAAACCATAGCGCTGTAAGTTTTTTTTTGTTGATAAATTGAAGAGTCTAAGTGAGCTTTAGTATTGTTTTGACACCAAAAACAAACAACCGCAAGCTGTAAAAAGCAAGATGTTGCATTTTATTCGTTTTTCACAGGATGGTATTTTACACTGTTCAAATAATGTTGTCGACAAACCTTTTAGTTGCGTTGTAAAGCGATTTTTCCACACGAATACTACCGTCTAAAGAAAAAAATGATTCATTACTCTTTAAAACTGCCATTTTCATTCCCATATAAATACTGTATGTATGTAAATTTCCCAGTGGTAAAAAAATCTTTTTTAAAATTTTTTGTTTATTGCAGTGAATATATGCTGGTTGTCTATTTTAAGAACTGTGCCTGAATTAAGGGTGTGAACGTTTATGAACAAAAAAGCCATAATTTTCTCGGAAAATAACAGATCAGTGCCGTAAAAATAGGAGTATTGAGAAATAAGATAACCTGTATTATATTTATTAATTATATCCTACTCTATTTTTCTATTGGACTTTTAATTAATATTTGCTTTAAATAAAAGGGAATTTTCCCTCTAAATTGTTGCAATTTGTAGACAAGACTTGAGTGTAAAAATATTAAAAACTGTTTTTTCGGCCTAAAATTTAATGAGTGGCTAAGGTGAGGTTTAAAGATAATTGATATAAATTTATGAAGTATTGGCAATGATGGATGCAGTCAATTCTTTTTTTGAGTGGCACTAAAAAGACAAATGTATAAAATGTAAAAATGAATAAATATGAATGCTGTTAGAAACTGCAAGTATGAGAATTTTTGCAATTTTTTTAAACTTTACCCCCGCTTTTGGGATTTGTTGTAATGTTAGAAGGCGCGGCTGGGAGGTGATCAAACAAACAATGGACTTGATCTTTAACACTCTGCCACGCTGTCGGTTGTAAATTCGGTGTTAAATAGTGTAAACTATTTGGCACACCGAACAACCAACCGAACCATCAAATCAATAATAAATTTATTTATTCGGGTGAGAATGCGCTTTCGTCGTTGTCAGCCGTCTAAATTTTTTTTTCTGTTTGCTCTTAAAAAAAGCGCGCAGTATGTTGTGTAAATGACAATCGCAGAATATGTGCGTGGCGGAGGAAAAAATTTCTCGCCTTGTTGTCACTGAACAATAATAATGTTCTGCGTATTTTTAACATTTTGTAACATTGGCGGTTCGGAATGCGAAATTTTTAAAAATAGATCTGACTTTGGATGTAATGTAAATCCCAGTAAAGCGGTGGTGAACATAATTGTATATTATAGGAAATGAGCATCTGGCTTGGGCAGGTACTCACTGAATAAAAAATCAGATTAGACTAGATTAGATAAAAATTTTCTTATGCGGTGAACTAATTAGATAACAAAGTTGTCGTTCTTGAACGATCGTTACACCAAAAATGATAAGAAGAAGGAGAAGACTCAAGACCTGTGCACTGCCCCCCAGGCGTTTTATTGGTGGTGGGGGTCAATTCAAAAACGGGGGGGGACAACTTTTTTCAAAGGGGGAGGGGGCAAGAAAACGGGCGGGGGCAAGCAGGGGAGAAAGAAAAAAAATAGAAAAAAGAACTAAAGAAGAAAAAAGGGAAAAAGGGACAAAAACGCGAAAATAAGGTAAAAGAGGTCTAAAATGGCTTAAAATGCATTGAAATAGGTTAAAAACTACAAAAATTTCGATGGCGTCATAATAGGTAAAAAAATAGCAACTTTTTCATTTTTCCGCGGGGGGGCAATAAAACGGGGGGGGGGGGAGGGGGACAAGGCAAATTCTTCAATAAAGGGAGGGAAGCATTTTCAGACCGTGCACAGGTCTGAGACTTAATCCCAGAATTTACCCACGGTTTTTTATGATTAGTGCGAGTCTAAATTTGGACGTGAGGCTGCATCGCCAAGTGGGGCTCCGCGCCACCCATGATTGCCATATACAAAAATAATTTTAAAAAAATTAAAACTGTTTCATATAATTATACGAGATTTTGTGTGCGGTTGTTAAAAGCCAATAAAAGTATTTGATTGGATTTCTTGTTACAAGAGGATTTGCAAGTCTGAAAGTTTTTTTTTAAATATCATATGTGGTACCTAACATAGGTCACCGACCTTCGACGGCTCAGGGGGGGGGGGGGGGTCCACACCCCGGGGTGCGGCGGTTTTGGACCCCCAGGGGGGGGGGCCACACCCCGGGGTGTTTTTTTGAAAAAAAAACACCCGGGGGCGGGGGTGCTTGGGGTGTTTTTACCATTTTTTTGACCAAAATTGACAATTTTTTGACGAAATTTGACCATTTCTTAAGCCTTTTTTGGGATTGTCTGGTGGGGGGGGGTGGTCAAAAATGGGCCTTAGGGGGGGGGTCAGGGGTTCAAGGGGTCGATGGGGGGGAGGGGTCAAAAATGGGCCTTAGGGGGGGGGATAGGTCTCAGGAGGCCGTAGGGGGGGGGGTGACCCCCCCCCCTACACCCCCCCCTTCGGTGACCTATGGTACCTAATGTTTATTTTCTGGTAGGTTATACTATACATTATAACTTTCTTTTTGTCCTTCTTTTTGTACTCTGGGCAAAAAACGATACAGTAAAAATTAGTTGTTTTAAATCCCCCTCTCTTTAAAAGGATTTTAGTCCCCCATCTAATTCCGCATAAGAAAACCTAATCCCTCAAACCAAAACCGTCAGTTCTCCCTCCACCTTACTTTAGAAAACCTTTTCACATAGATGAATGAATACGGTCACCGAAGCTAGGGGGGTGCAGACCTGTGCACGGTCTGTAAATGCCCCCCCCCGTTTTATTGCCCCCCCCCCCCCGCCAAAAAATGAAAAAAGTACCCTAAAATTATGACGCCATTTTTGACCTATGATGACGCCATCATCGCAATTTTTTTGCAGTTTTTAGCCTATTTCAATGTATTTTAAGCCATTTCAGACCTATTTTTACCTTATTTTCGCTTTTTTCTCTATTTTTTTCTTCTTTTTTTCTCTTTTTTTTCTTTTTTTTCTTTCCCCAGCTTGCCCCCCGTTTTCTGCCCCCTCCCCCCGTTTCAAAAAAGTTGCCCCCCCCCGTGCCCCCCTCCGTTTTGGAATTGCCCCCCCCGTTTAAACCCCGGGGAGGGGGGCAGTGCACAGGTCTGTAGATGAATACGGTCACCGAAGCTAGGGGATGTTTACGCCGTGCAAATGAGACATTTCAAAATCTAGAGGGGGAGTCAAAGAACCCCCCTTGCTTTCCAGGGGGGTGTATCCGGGGTGGAAGATTTTAAAACCTAGAGGGGGGGGGGTTTAGGTGGGGTTGTCCGAAACAAAATACTTTTAAACCATTAAAATTTTAATAATAGTTTTTTTATAAGATAATACTACAAGCAATATTCTGGTATAAAAAGGGTGTAAAACACGAATTTGTGTGAAAAATTCATGTTTTTGGAAGTAAATTTAGTATATAAAAAAGTACCTAAAATTTTTCAAGGGGGGGGGGTCAGATTTTAAAATCTAGAGGGGGTCAGGGGTAAAAAATTCGAAAATTGGGGGGAAGGGGGCCCTAGATTTTCGTCATGGAGGGAGGGTCCCAAAATTTTGAGGCAAGGGGGGTGGACCCCACTCTGCCCCCCTTTCTCACTTATGATTATAAACTGCAGCATTATTTTGCAATTCACTCAAATTATAAATAAAGTTTTTAAATTTAGATAGACTCATTGATTTTCGTCCGTAATCATCCGAATAATGTATTACAACAACTCCAGTTTTTTTCTGGCGGCATCCGGATCAGAAGAACCCACGTAGGGAATCGATCGATAAATCAATAATTGGGATCGATCGATAAATCAATAATTGGATACTAATATTATGGCCCTGATTATCGACAAGCACGAGACTCGGGACACCGCCAAAAAGACGCCCGAAGAGCTGATCTCCAGCGGTATTTGGGAGGTGAACCCCCACTACTCCGCCCACTCCCACTCCTCCTGTTTCTACAGCGGCGCGGGAGGGGGGGGGGGGGGCGCGGGGGGCGGAGGCCCCGTCGCCGGACTGGGCAACCCCCCGGCCCCCCGCCCCCAGAAGCGCGGACGGGCCTATCGGAGCCTGGAGACCGGCGAGTACGTCTGTTTCGAGTCCCACGACGGGACCGTGTACAGGCTGGGAGGTGAGTGGGTTTTTTATATTATACACGGGGTAACTGACTTAAATTCGGCCAGGCGTTAATTTCGGCCGCCGGCTGTGGTTATTCAGACCTGTGCACTGCCCCCCCGGGGATTAAACGGGAGGGAACAATTCCAAAACGTGGGGGCACAGGGGAAACTTTTTTGAAACGGGGGGGGGCAAGCAGGGGGGAAAGGAAAAAAAAGAGAAAAAAAAGAGGGGAAAAGAGAAAAAAAGTGACAAAAAAGCAAGCGAAAATAAGGTAAAAATAGGTCTGAAATGGCTTAAAATACATTGAAATAGGCTAAAAACTGCAAAATTGCGATGATGGCGTCATCATAGGTCAAAAATGGCGTCATAATTTTAGGCTACTTTATCATTTTTTGGGGCGGGGGGGGGCAATAAAACGGGGGGGGCAAATCCTCCAATAAAACGGTGGGGGGCATTTCCAGACCGTGCACAGGTTTGTATATGGGGTAACTGAGTTAAATTCGGCCAGGCGGTAATTTCGGCCTCCGGCTGTTGTTATTATTGCCATGTGCAAAGTTTTTAAATGATTCGCTGTACGGCTGGATAGATGACAAATGAGGTTTATCTAGCCTTACGCTGGTACGCAGTTTATTGCGTAACTTAGGCCCAAAAAAATAACAGTGGCCGAAATTAAGGCTGGCTGAAGTTAAGTCAGTTGCCCTACCTACCACATAAGAGGTAAACTAATTATATATACAGTTGCTTATATACTAAGTTCACGTGGTTGACGCTATGTTTAAAAAAAGTAAAATCTATTTAAAACGATTAGACTGGACTGGATTAAGTTTTATAGTGAGCATATCTATCTCGCTAACCGTATAGTTTATTTATATATACAAACATTTTGTTAGTGTATTGAGAGATTATTGTTATCTATAAATTGATTATAATCATCGCCTGAACATTCGTGTATGTGACGTTACAAGTACATATTGCTCTCGGCGTCAATTAAAAAAAAAATTTAACGAAATTAAAAAAAAATTGATTCGTTATTTTTAAACGAAAGTTTGGAAATAGTTAAATATAGGCTTTTACCATTTTTTTATTATAAACAATTAAAAAAGGACTTCAGGATTTTTTTTACTATATATTTTTGTAAAAAAAGTCTTTTTTGCAATTTAAAAAAAATCCTGAGATCATTTTGAACCCAAACCACCTCTGAAAGTTGCCCCCTATATTACCCTAATTTATTATAAAATTGCGCCCAAAAATAACGAATCAATTTTTTTTTAAAAGGCCTTATTGTGGTTTTCAGAGGTAGAATCCATGGACATCTGTTGCGAACTGGACAAACTTTTCGGTGATGTTTTTATAACCACTGGATAGCACAGAGTCTTAACTTTTTATAGCAACCCACTTTTATCGGCCAAAAATTAATATTTATGATGATATGCGACTTGTAGTCCAAGTGGTCAAAACTGTGAAGTTCTACCTTAAATAGAAAATTATGTTAAAACAATGATAATTTTGCTTATAGGAGCTAGCAGCGCTAGGTGCTAGTAGCACGAACAAAAATTATTTCCAAAGCTCTCTTTATAAACAATTTTTCAAAATTTAGGAAAATCTGGCAGCAGGTAATTTGAACAAGTACAGACAACTGCAGTTCCAACTGGAGGATGCTGAAGAGCGCGCAGACATGGCCGAGAACTCACTCGCCAAACTCGCGCAAAGGCACGCGGCAGCGGACTCACACAGTCTGTAAGTGAAATTCTTTTCCAGATTTGCATTAAATGACAAGAATATATAACAAAACAGAATAGAAAATTGTATACAAAATTTTTTAACAAGTTTTGCTGAAAAAGTTGCGCGTGCTGAAGTTGTATTTCTTTTTGTAAAAAAAGATTAAAAAGATTAAAAAGATTATTTTTGTCACAAAGGTAAAAATAGTAGATATTTGTATTAATCTCAATAATTCAAGTTATTTTTTACCCAAAAATTGATATTTAAAAAAACCATTACAAATTTATTCGTTACAAAAATTTAATTTTTTATTCGTTTTTTTCTCGTGAACATCTTTGCGTTGAAAATTTCTACTAATATCTACTTAATAAAATTTTAGTAGTAATTTTAAATTTGTTTTGTTTTAACAACATTTAGTAATTATAAATTTGTTTTAATTAATTTTGTCTATTTAATTTAAAAAAATTAGTACTTTTTAGCACCGTGGCACAAGGTTCCACCACTGCTGAATTGCGTATTTTAAATATTTTACCAAATTATAAACCCAAACAAAATATAAAAATATGCCATAATTGGCTAGTAAGTCCCAAATTAAGATATAATAAAACAAAATTAAAAATCAAAGCCAATTAAAACAATATAATATAGAAAGTACTAAATTGTAATCCTGAGTTTCTGATAAATATCAAGTAAGGTTCCAGACCTTTCCACGGTCTGCAAATGCCCCCCCCCCGTTTTACTGAAGGATTGCCCCTCCTTTTTATTCCCCCCCCTCCAAAAAAAAATTAAAAATACCCAAAAATTATGGCGCCATTTTTGACCTATTATGATGCCATCATCGCAAGATTTTTGCAGCTTTTAACCTATTTTAATGCATTTTAAGCCATTTTAGATCTATTTTTACTTAAATTTCGCTTTTTTGTCCTTTTTTTGTCTTTTTCCCTTTTTTATCTTTTCTATTATTTCTCTTTCTGCCCTGCTTTCCCCCCGTTTTATTGCCCCTCCCGTTTCAAAAAGTTTCCTCCCATGCCCCCCCCCCCCCGTTTTAGAATTGTTCCCCTCTCTCCAATAAAACCCCGAGGGGCAGTGCACAGTTCTGGGGTTCGTACTTGGTTCAAATGGAAAAAAGACAACACAAAAGAAATTGATCCTAAATATTCTACAGCCGTTTCAGAAGCTTTAAAGATTTAAAATTAAAAAAATATATGCTAATTTATCTCATTCTTTTAAACTAAACTCTATAAGTTTTTTTAAACTTGTTTAAAACCTTCAAATTTGATGCTTAACTATTTTTTTTAACCGTTAAAAATGATTGTTAAACTGTTATATGTGAAATTCAAGTGTATAACTTTTCAAATGTTGCTAAAATTAGTTTACCTAATTCAGGAACAGAGCTCCAAAGCTTGCAATTGATCTCCGTTAAAAGTTAAAAAACATTCGGAACGCCGATCGCAATAATTACGTTGTATAAGTATTACAAAGCTATCAGGTTGTATAAGTATTACAAAGCTACTATAAATAAAAATATTTTTAGGCTTCGGCAAGTGCTATCAGGTCTGCCAGTCGTGGTCGTGTATCAGTTGAAGAGTAATATTATATTCGATTTGTTTTTAAAGTTTAATATAGCTTTTTGCCTGTATAATGAGTTACAATTATATTTTTTACATTATTCATGGCAATTTATACAGATAGCACCGGTAATGGAAATTTAAATAAAAGCTTCGTTTTAGTTTATTCATAAATAGTTATGAACCATAGGTAGTGCTACGAATTGTTGTGGTTTTGTTAAACTGCTATTTTAACGTTGTTATTAATGGTGTATTATATTGACCAATATGATTTAATCTGGGTTCTGTACTATATTAAACTAAGAATATACTGAGTTCAAGAAAGGTGCTTTTAACATATGCAAATTATTGATGCTTATTGTTATCTTTAATGGCTATGGTTTTGGTTACTTTACAAATTATAACATCGATTTGATTATACAATAATCAAAATGATCAATAATGTTTCATCTAAATATTGCTATGGATTGTGTTGAATTATAGTATAGCTCAGGTTGAAACCTTTTTTGTAGTGGTTTAGTAAATGTCTATTTTATCAAAAGTGCAACAACTTTAGTCCAACGTGTCTTAGTATATTAATATACTAGCAATATGTTATAGAATATCTAACCGCTAGTCAGGAATAAAAATAAAGAATCTTGCATCTAAATGTTGTTTGATCTACACTACAGTACACTAGTAAATATATAATAGGTATTTAAGGTGCAGGGGTCTTTAAGGCCACAAGAAGGGAACTTGGAGCCATCGAAAATTTTTTGGGAACTTGTAGCCTTTAAACAATTGGTTTGGGCTTAGATTTAGGCTTTGCTTATGGTTGAATTATATCTGGCTGACGCTGAAAATTAGAATGCAGACATGAGGGGACCAATTAAAATTGTGCGGTAATGATTTTTTTTAAAACAAATAAGAATGCGGAATTTTTTTAAATTCCATTTTTTCACAAAATATACATAAATCAACCCACTTTAGTTCTTAAAAAATTAGCATTTAGATTCCAAATTAAGTAATTTGATAAATAATTATTAAAATACAGTTTTTAATCTTTGTTATTAACCCGCTTTAGTGAAAAATTTTGAATGTTCTTGTTGTTAAATAGTGGATTCAATACTGCAAATATCGCGGTCAACTAGATTTTATTTGCCTATAGGTTTAGATAAACGTTTTAGCGATTTTTGGCTGCAAGTTCCCAACTCACGGCTCCAAGTTCCCAATTTATGGCTTCAAGTTCCCTAATTTCTGCTCTAAGTTCCAGCTCCAAGTTTCCCCGGATCCATCGCCCGTAAGTTTTTATGTACAAAAGCAAACAGTATTCAATTTTCAAGTTAATGAATTTAGCTAAAATAAATCCAATTAATATGTCGCAAAGACACTCTAGAAAAATTTGTTTACATTTTTAGCAATTGATAATCAAAATATAAAAAAATACACTAAATTTGTTTTTAAAATAACTAAATTTTCGAAATAATTATTTCAGCAAAAATTAGTGAACTTTTGTTCATTCTTAACAAAGTTCTCATCGGAATGACAAATGACAACACTATAGTGACAAAACAACACGTGCATCCATAAATGATAAGCTGTGCGAAAATGGAAGTTTAAAAAATTTTAAAATTTAAAAACTTTATTAGTCGTATTTCCGATTAAATCTTCCTTAATTATATCCATGCAGTGGTATTTCTTAGTTTTTTCTCTGTTTACACAACATGTTTTTTTTAAATTTTTTTGCTTCACTTCCCATTTCCGGTCCTAATTTCTCTATTTTTGGTTTTAAATTTCAGCACTAAGTGACTGCAAAAATCCAAAATCAATAATCCATAAATCACCAATTAAAGAACGAAAGAATAAACAAAAACATCAAATAACCCGACATCAAAGCAATGAAGGCATCAGAAACAAAAGACGAACAAAAACAATATCAATATCACAAAAACGGAGCAGCTCCAATAACAACGAAAATAAAAAATAATAACATAACGAAAGATAAAAAAAGAACACACGACAACGCAACAAAAACAACACAAGCCGGCCAACGGACAAAACGCCGCCCAAAGCCAAAGAACAAAAGCAGCAAAGGACAAACACAGGGAAAAACACCGGACGTCCAAAGCACAAAGCCAAAGGACAAAATCCAAAGGACAACACAACTCGTCCTTCGACTTTCCCTGATTGTCCTGACTGTCCAAAGGACAAATAGAGCAAATACTCGTCCAAAGAAAAAAGGCAAAAGACGCGACGTCCAAAGGACTGGCTTCAAAAGTCCTGGATTTTGTCCAAAGGACGTTTTGTCATAAGTATGAACCAGCCTTAAAAGTAAATACTATAGCCATCTTGCCTTTTTTTTTACAGACACTGTGCACTGCCGCCGTTCGGGGTTTTATTGGAGTTGAGAGGGGAACCCAAAACAAAAAAAAAAAAACAAAACAAAAAAAAAAAAAACAAAAAAAAAAAAAAAGAAAAAAACAAAAAAATAAAAATTTAAAGAATCAAAAAATAAAAAAACAAAAAAATCACCAGCAAAAACATAGAAAACAATTTAAAAAATAACGCAAAAATTATATACTATATGCTAAATGTAAATTCTAAAACGGGGGGGGGGGGGGGCATGGGAGGAAACTTTTTGAAACGGGAGGGGCAATAAAACGGGGGGAAAAGCAGGGCAGAAAGGAGAAATAATAGAAAAGATAGAAAAAGGGAAAAAGACAAAAAAAGGACAAAAAAGCAAAATTTTAGTAAAAATAGATTTAAAATGGTTTAAAATGCATTGAAATAAGGCTAAAAACTGCAAAAGTTTTGCATTTATGGTATCATAATAGGTTAAAAATGGCGCCATAGTTTTCGGGTATTTTTAATTTTTTTTTGGAGGGGGGGGAATAAAAAGGAGGGGCAATCCTTCAGTAAAACGGGGGGGGGGGCATTTACAGACCGTGGAAAGGTCTAGGAACCTTACTTGATATTTATCAGAAACTCAGGATTACAATTTAGTACTTTTCTATATTATATTTGTTTTTAATTGGCTTTGATTTTTAATTTTGTTTTATTATATCTTAATTTGGGACTTACTAGCCAATTATGGCATATTTTTATATTTTGTTTGGGTTTATAATTTGGTAAAATATTTAAAATACGCAATTCAGCAGTGGTGGAACCTTGTGCCACGGTGCTAAAAAGTACTAATTTTTTTAAATTAAATAGACAAAATTAATTAAAACAAATTTATAATTACTAAATGTTGTTAAAACAAAACAAATTTAAAATTACTACTAAAATTTTATTAAGTAGATATTAGTAGAAATTTTAAACGCAAAGATGTTCACGAGAAAAAAACAAATAAAAAATTAAATTTTTGTAACGAATAAATTTGTAATGGTTTTTTTAAATATCAATTTTTGGGTAAAAAATAACTTGAATTATTGAGATTAATACAAATATCTACTATTTTTACCTTTGTGACAAAAATAATCTTTTTAATCTTTTTAATCTTTTTTTACAAAAAGAAATACAACTTCAGCACGCGCAACTTTTTCAGCAAAACTTGTTAAAAAATTTTGTATACAATTTTCTATTCTGTTTTGTTATATATTCTTGTCATTTAATGCAAATCTGGAAAAGAATTTCACTTACAGACTGTGTGAGTCCGCTGCCGCGTGCCTTTGCGCGTAGTTTGGCGAGTGAGTTCTCGGCCATGTCTGCGCGCTCTTCAGCATCCTCCAGTTGGAACTGCAGTTGTCTGTACTTGTTCAAATTACCTGCTGCCAGATTTTCCTAAATTTTGAAAAATTGTTTATAAAGAGAGCTTTGGAAATAATTTTTGTTCGTGCTACTAGCACCTAGCGCTGCTAGCTCCTATAAGCAAAATTATCATTGTTTTAACATAATTTTCTATTTAAGGTAGAACTTCACAGTTTTGACCACTTGGACTACAAGTCGCATATCATCATAAATATTAATTTTTGGCCGATAAAAGTGGGTTGCTATAAAAAGTTAAGACTCTGTGCTATCCAGTGGTTATAAAAACATCACCGAAAAGTTTGTCCAGTTCGCAACAGATGTCCATGGATTCTACCTCTGAAAACCACAATAAGGCCTTTTAAAAAAAAATTGATTCGTTATTTTTGGGCGCAATTTTATAATAAATTAGGGTAATATAGGGGGCAACTTTCAGAGGTGGTTTGGGTTCAAAATGATCTCAGGATTTTTTTTAAATTGCAAAAAAGACTTTTTTTACAAAAATATATAGTAAAAAAAATCCTGAAGTCCTTTTTTAATTGTTTATAATAAAAAAATGGTAAAAGCCTATATTTAACTATTTCCAAACTTTCGTTTAAAAATAACGAATCAATTTTTTTTTAATTTCGTTAAATTTTTTTTTTAATTGACGCCGAGAAACTACATTTTGAACCATTCCTTTAAAAGGTGCTTTTAATTGAAAATGCCAGCCGACCTAGTAGCCGAGTGGTTAGTACGTCGCGCTCGAATCCTCGGATTCATGGGTTCGAGTACCCGCTCGACCATAATTTTAACGCCGAAAAATTTTTTTTTTAATTTTTAGCTTTTTAACTAAAAAAAATGTTTTATTATTTAATATACGCTAAATAGAAAATGAAAAAATAGAATATTTTGGTAATAAACTTTATTAATGTTTTGTATTTTTGACATGTATTTTATTGATGTTATTTGATGATTGTGGACGATAACATTTTTTTACAGAAAAATGAATGTCAAAAATTAAATCAGCAGGTCAAACTACGTATAGTAAGATGTAATTCAAAAAGATCTGTCGTCAAAAAAACTGTGAAGTTCTACCTTAAATCACAATTTATCCCAATAACGACGGGGTACCTCAATTGGGAAAACAAGATTTTACTTGCCTCCTAC
Organism: Microlaimidae sp. YZB2_3; assembly: GCA_030248175.1. Lineage (NCBI taxonomy): Eukaryota > Metazoa > Nematoda > Chromadorea > Desmodorida > Microlaimidae > Microlaimidae sp. YZB2_3. The sequence goes on from JASAMX010029167.1 coordinate 40,069, forward strand.
ATGCTTCAATCGTAAGTTTTGCTGTTTCCTATCTTCCTGCAACCTGCCTCCAACCTGCCTCCATTCTAAAGGCTGATTCATACTTATGTAAAAACGTCCTTTGGACAAAGTCCAAAGCACAAATACAGCGTATAAACGTATGTAAAAACGTCCTTTGGACTTTGTCCAAAGGACGTTTTTTCATAAGTATGAACCAGCCTTAAAGTTACCTGCTTTTACTCTGCCTACTACATGCTTCCAAGACAATTTTAGCTACCTCCTACCTGTCTTAAAACCCGTATATGCTTCAACATAAGAAGCAGGATCATTTTAAGGCGATTGCTTACTCGAACGTTGATCCTCGCGTGCAGAAAAAAATGTGCACCTGTATACTGTAACTGTGCGTGGAAGATGCGTTCGGATTTCATTGTTGTTCAAAACAGTGGAAAAACGGCCACACGCAGTTTTTGGTTTTACTAGGTTGATTACTCAATTTTTTCAACAGTAAGCAAGTCTGAACTATTATTGGCACTTACGAAAATCGAACACTGAAGATTTGGACTTTACTTATTGTTGCAGAATTTATTGACGCATCGTAGTTAAAGCGCTCATCATATAAGTATATCCGGCACCCAGCACGATATTTACTGTAATTAAACGGTGATGTGCGTTTTTTTAAAAATTACCGCGCTGAATTCCGGCTATATTCACATAATAAATGAAAAGATGAGCGGTTTAACTACGATGTATTTATAATATTAAAAACGTTCAAAAACCCTGTTAAATACCTTAGCGGGTACTTTTTATATAAATTGTAACTTTAACGGTAAAAATTGATTAGTCATAAAAGCTAAGTAAAGTATCTGTTTATCAATATCCAAAATTCATTTACATCAGTAGTCAATAAAAATTATAAAAATGACTTACCGCGTCTTCCACTTGACGTTTGTATGTTTTTATCTTGCCCTGAAGTTTTTCAATCAGATCATGCATGCGTTCAGTACTCTTCTTGTCTTCATCAACCTTAATGATTTTATTTTTAATAGAAAGTAATTTAAAACTTTGTAAATTTAAATAAAAAATGATTGTAGGTGTATCGCCTTTCGATATTTTGGTTTATTTGCTATATAAAAAAAAATTACTTTTATATTTGTTTTGGTTTAAACTTATCTCCATAATTGGTTTATCTAGTAATATTGTGTTGTTTTATTGGCTGGTATTATTGTACAGATAAATCCAACACTGTTTTTGTTAAAAAAATTTATAAAAATAAACGGCATACTTTTAATCAAAGTACCAAAACGCAGAAAAAATTATTTGAAAAAAATTTTCTGTAACAGAGCAATTTCAAAAGAGAACTTTTTATGTGAAAAGTAGATGCCTACATTTCTTTGTCTTTTTATTGTTAAGTGCTTTAGTGTTTAATAAGTGTTAAGCACTAAGCATCAAAAGTACTAAATTGTACTTTTAATGCTTAGTAATAAGCTTTTAGACCACGTCTTTTTAAACCATACTTTATGGTTTTTGTTTGCTGAGATTATAACGAGCACGCAGCATATTTTTCCACAATAAAGTTTGTAATCTAAATGCTAAAATTTTGTCATGGCATAGTTTATAATTTGATTAAATATCATTTACTGTTGTAGAACCTCTTTTTTTAACTTTCAAGTTTTATTAGGATTAAATACCTGGAATTGCAATTCCTTGGCTTTCCTTTCCTTTGATCTGACTAGTTTCTGAGCATCCTGGTGACGCCTGGCCTCAGCTTCCAGCTCAGCTTCAACTTCTTTGACCTAAATATACAAAAATATAAACTTTTAAGTTTAATGTTATACACTGTATACAAACGATATATTTCAAGAATGTTTTAAAAAAATCAAATTGATTTACTTTAGCTTCTAATTTTTGGATCATCTTCTTGCCTCCTTGAAGAGCGGCACGTTCAGCTTCATCTAGACGACCTTGCATTTCTTTGATTTGGACTTCCAAGTTCTTTCTGGCTCTGTCAATTGATTGAGAATGATCCTAAAATTTATAGTAAACTCACTTTTAAACAATAAAAAGATCAATTGCTCAATTGATCTTCTAAAAAGATCAATTGCTCCAGAATAATATTTAAATCGTAAAAAACACTAATCTCTACACTTAGATTCAGTTTTTTAATTATCATGAGGTGAAGGAAAGGCGCATATTTTTCTACTATAAATAAAAAAAAAACAGAAATGAGGTATATTCTTGAAATACCTTATCTATTCTAGATTCTAATAAAATAAAACATACTACATTGTTTATTAAATACCAGGATGCCTGCACATGTTTTAATGCTCAAATTGTTTATCCAATTGCTATAAATTTAATAAGATAATTTGCAAACTAAAATTATATGGAGACAGTACAGTAATTTCCATACAGTGAATATGTTAGCGTAACATGTTTTTTACTTCTCGTTCACTTATGGAATTATGCAAACTGTCAGTTATAATACTCTAAATAATTGTCTTATGACAAAATTTACCTGTTCTTGACGGAGCTCTTCAGCCATGCGGGCGGCATCCAACATAGCTTTTTTGCTTCTTTCTTCGCTGGATTTCAGTTCATTAAGTGCTTCATCAAGTTCAGCCTTAAATTTAATTTAAAAGTTTATCAGACGCTTTTGGATTTAATAATTTTTTATAATAAATGTTTGAGTATGACACCATGCCACAAAATTAATTCTTAAGCACATATGACTTTTTATATAATAATAATATCGTGTAAGTCAATCTAAAACTGCATTTTGTATAGTTGCAAAACTTTTTGAATCTTCAAAATCTATCAATTTATTGACTTATAAGCATTATAATGATTTCCGCGGAAAAATTTAAATTTTTAACGTCAGTTTCTTATTACGCTTTAAATTTGAATAAACTAACTTTGGTTTCTTACTAGGCTTTCAACTTTAAAAAATTTTTCCTAAAAGTCTATGGGAAAGCTTTTGGGAAATTCGAAATTTTTTTTACTTGAGCAATAAAATCAGTGTGACAGTTTTTAAAATATAACGCACGTGTATGTGCTGAATTTCGCCTTCCAGTCTGCGCTTGTGACCGTTGAGGGAAGCATTTTGTCCAGAAAGGTCGTGCATGTGCTCCTTGGCTTCTTGAGAATCAAGTTCTGCCTGACGCCTAGCACGATCCGCCTGCTCCAAATTAATCTGAGCCTCGTCTTTCTCCGACTGCAGGAGGCTGCAGCGACGTTCAGCCAACAGCATGTGCTCCCGCAGCTCATCGCGGGCCCGCTGCTCTTCTTCCAGTTGTGACTAAATTAACAATTCACTTCAAACAAATATTTTTGTTTTGAGTTTAAAAGAGTTTATAGTCTTTTAAAACATGAGAAATTTATAAACTAATATTTAAAATATTATTTGTAAATCCACATTAAATTATTTCATTTTATATTTAACAGTATTCACACTTTGTTGTCCCAGTATTCAATTTTGGTTCATAACAGAAATGAAAAACATTTTGTAATATTTCTTAAATTTTTTTATAAAAATTAGCAAACAAAATCATTTTTTATGTAAAAAAAACGTGTTTTTTTCGTCTGTAACAATTAAAGAGATTCATTTTTCAAAGTATTACCAGATAAAACAAAAAAAATTACTGGAAGTTTAAAAATTTCGACAGTTAAAAAGAATATAATGACAGCTTAGCATGTTCTTAAAATCCAAATGTTTGCTTAGTTATTTTATACTGTTCTTTGTTATATGTGTCAGGCTTAAGGTGGAACAATATAATTAGGATACCCTGTCGGTTTTTGTGTATAACTCGTGCCATATGTGACGGAGAGAAGCAAACTTATTGAGAGAATTGAGAGAAAGGGTTTTTTTTTCGGTCAGTTCAGTATTCTTAACCTTTTCAGTGGACCATTCCACGTTAAACCGTCGGGCTCGGATCCGCCGAGCTGTATGTTCGAGTCTCCCCTGGGCAAAATTTTTTTCTTTAAATTTTTAGCTTTTTAATTAAAAAAAAACTGTTCGCTAAATCGGAAATAAAAAATAGAATATTTTTGTAATGAATTTTATTATAATGTTTTGTATTTTTTGACATGTATTTTATTGGTGTCAATTTATTTATTGTTATTGATTATTGTGGACGATAACAATTTTTTACAGAAAAATGAATGTAAAAAATTGAATTAGCAGGTCTAATTACTTTAGTAAAAATTAATTAGAAAAGATTTTCTGTCAAAATCTAACTGTATCGTTCCGCCTTAAATCAGCTGCTATTTTTTCTAAATAAAATTTGAAAGACACAAAACAGCGTTATTTTAACACTGTAACAATCGCTTTTTAGGTTTTGTTATATACCTGAAGTTCCTTAAGCTGTTCATGAAGGCGTTTGATATTCTTCTGAGAATCGGCGTTGGCTTTGTTGGCATGATCTAATGCGATCTCAAGCTCGTTGATATCAGACTCCAACTTTTTCTTCATGCGAAGAAGGTCGGCACGTCCTTTGGCTTCTGCTTCTAAGCTGGCCTAAACATTTGAAATTTAGGTATTGTGATGTTTGGATTTACGCAAGGAAAAAAATTGTTAAAACTATCGCTTAGAAATTACTAAAAATTTTTGTCAAAAAACATTTTATAATAAAACTGTTGGAAACAAACTGTTTTTATTGAAAAAAAATTAATAAACAAAACTAAATTTAGTATATTATTTAAATTATATTTTGTTTACATATTTTTATCGAAATAATTAAACCGTACTATTGAAATTTAAATATTTTTTAGTGAATGAAACATTATTTTTACATTGTAAAACCCAGGTAATAAGTAAATATTACCTGCATTGAATCAAGAGCACGCTGGTGATTTTTGCGGGTATTTTCAAACTCTTCTTCTTTCTCGTGAATTCTCTTTTCGATTTCCGATCGGATCTGGCTGACTTCAAGTTGAGCCCTCATCACCTTGCTCTCTTCGGCTTCCAAAGCAGCTTCTGCTTCATCCAATGCTTGCTGAAAACAGCAAAAATTGTAAAAATTTAGTAATAAAAGTACAAAGCACCTTTTAGTTGGTAAAAAATAGTTTTTTGTTTGAACAAGAAAAATTGCATTTATTTATTGGAAATTTTTTACCGTAATCGCTGATCGCATTTGTATATTCAAAACGTCAATAATTAAAGCACTAAATACCTGAAGCTCATCCTTCTCGAGCTCCAAGCGTCTACGAATCTTCTGCAGTTCATGTACAGACTTGCCTCCCTCTCCAAGCTGGTCGGTGATGTCCTTGATTTCTTGGACCAGGGCTTTATTCTCACGGCGAACAGCTTCGGTCTTAAAAATAAAAAAAATTAAATTTATTTGCTTTCCACAGGTAATAATAACCTCTGCATTTTAGTTAAATTTTAAAGCTTTGACGAAAATCTGAATATAAATATTGGAGATTAGATACAAGTAAGTGATTGAAAACGGTACTAACCGCTTCACTGGCTTCATCATAAGCGTTCTTCAATTTAAAGACTTCAGTGCTGAGGTTGCGCGCTTCTCGTTGGCTTGCGTCTAATTCAGCAGCAACAGAGTCACACTTGCGTTTCCAGTCATCAACGATCTTATCGAATCCCTTTTGTTTCTTTTCCAGACTTTGAGCCCAGCTGTTGGCCTAAAAGCCAATAATGTAAGAGTTTGGTTTGACATTCTGCATATTCTGCAAATCAAAAAAAAAATCTTTATTTTTTATATTTAACCCTAAAACGCCCTCGTAAAAGTTCTATAATCTAATTTTTGATGCTTATAAAACAGAATGGGTCATAAACATAATTATTATTGTAGACAGTTTTTAATATTACTGATTTTGTCTGAAAATTAAAAAATAAATTATAAATAATTTTTCATTTAATATATCGTGAGATTTTTATAATTTTTTTAAATGCGATGATAAAAGTTGGTTAACAAAATACTAAGTGATTTGGCGCTACAAAAAAAATTTAAAATTTATTGTACTGTAAAAGTAAATGTTACTATTTGAAATACTTTTTTTCGCAACTTTTGCAATAAGACTAAATATATCAAGTTCAAAAAATTTACCCTGTCAGCGTCAACTTGAGCATCCTCAAGCTCATGCTGCAACCGGAGTCTCATTTTGTCCAAAGAAGCAACCCGCTGATTGGCTGCATCAAGTTGCTCTTGCATATCTTGGCATCTCGCAGCTAATTTTCTCTTAGCCTCTTCCAACTCTTCTCCTTTGTTGACACCTCAAAATATACTTGTTAAAAAAATCAAAACGCTTTTTAAACTTAAGTTTTATATGAGTATTATTTGACAAGAAAAATTTCTTACTAAAAATACAAAAAAAGTTAACAAATTAAAAATCTAGTGTGTTTATTTTTAAAATATTACACAAAGCTACAAAATTTAATTTGCTCACATACCTTCGCCTTCATATTTAGCTCTCCATGCAGTGGCCTCAGCGTTAGCTTTAGACAAGAGACGCTGCAATTCGGTTTTGGATTCAGCTTCTTCTTCTAGCTGCTCACGAAGCTGCTGAGCTTCGTGCTGGGCATTGCGAGCCTAAATTTTCTTCTATTTGCTAATACTAATTTGTTCACACAATATTTTCCCTAATTATAATGCCACGTTCTTATTTAAAAAAAGCAGTAGAAAAGTTTCATATATGCGTTGCGTTTTATGAGTGGAATATATTGTTTCTAAAAATATTTTAAACCCCTTTTAATATCCGGTATATAAAAATTTAAGGACAACCAAATAAATTTATAAGTCATAGAAAATAATCCAACCATAAAAAATTATCAATCAATAAATTTTTATCTTTTTTAATAAGAAATCAATTTAACATTACCTGAGACTGGGCACTATGTTTGTTTTTGCTTTCGTCCTCCAGGTTTCTCTTGGATTCATCCAATTGGCTTTGAAGCTGCTGGCGAATACGATTTAGACTGTTGATTTGAGACTCAGCATCTTCCAATTGACGACTAAGATCAGCAGCTTCTCCTAAATTATATATTTTAGAGTTTAGATAAGTTTCTTTCTTAATTCTTTAAAATTATTTTCACATTTAAAATCATGTTATGTTAGTATTTATGTTTTTGTGTGCTGCTAGTTTCATTTTGAATAGGAATGTTTGATGCCAATTTTATGTTTCTTTTTAATATTATAATTGGTTTTTTAAACATTAAATTCACAGATAAGTTGTTTAAAAATATTATTTACAATAAAACTATTGGCTTAATCCAATTTATCTAAAATCGAGCAAGTTTTTAAAACAAAAAAACTAGCCTGAAAGTGTTATTAAAAATAATAGACAACTTTTATAAAAAAAACTAAAATTAGGCTGTGGCGTTAAAGGTGAAAATACCTTGAAGGCGTCCTTTAAGACTGCTGAAATCTGATAATTGACGGCTTTGCTCATCAGCTTTGGCTTGAAGTTCAGTAACCTAAATTTATTTTGAAATAAAAATCTGCAGCTAAATTTCAATCTACAAGATTTTTACAGAAGACTATAATCACAAAAATATTTAAAAAATGACAAAATATTTTCAATATTAGTTTAAACCTGAATCTCTAGTTGTTTAGCAAGTTTTTCGTTGTTAGCTTTGAGTTTGCCCTCTTGGTCAACAGCATTGTGCAAGTCTTCGATTTCCCGTTGGAAGGTGGCTTTATCTTTCTCCAATCTGAAAAAAATATAAAATCAAAGTTGGAAATCGAAATATACTATAGTTAAACACAAACAAACTAGTGTCAGGTGTAATTTTAATCACGTCAAAATTTTAAGGATCCTCGTTTTATAGTATTTGTGATGACGTGTTTTGCTCCATAGGAATGGTTGTGGAAAAAGTAGCCGAAACAGGGTTTCAAAATTCCGGCGCGGGCGAGTTATTAAACAAATTCGGATGTTTTTTAAACAAAACCGCGCGTGACGTTATTATAGGATTACTTCTGTTTGGAACAATGGATATGGACCAGCGTGATAAAAAAAATTCAAATTACTTGTTTTTGCTCTTCTGTAGTTGATCCATTTGTTCTCCTAGCTCTGCAACAGCATCATTGTGTTTCTTGCGCATGGCTCCCATCTGGGCTTCGTGGTTCATGTTGGCTTCTTCCAGGTCACGTCGGAGTTTGGCCATTTCTGCTTCACGTTTCTTGTTAACTTCCAGTTGGGCTTGGGTGGCGCCACCAGCCTCATCCAGACGGTCGGAAAGCTCTTCAAGCTCGCGCTGAAGCTCACTTCGGGATTTTTCAGCCTTAAATATACAAGAAATAAAGCTTTTAAAAAAAATTGTAAATACAATAAATTTTTTTGTATTCAATCAAAAATTTTCTAATAACACATAAATACCGGTGTATTTATTTCTTAATGAAAAATTAAATGAAATTGTAGTGTAATGAAATGCCAATACTATGTGACAAAAAAAAATTTTTTTAACGAGATAAATTTTACTGAAAAATAGAAATGCCATACTTTAATATCGATTTATTTTATGACTAGTTGATCATACCTTCGAGCGACCTTGACGTTCAGCTTCTAATTCTTCTTCTAATTCTTGGATGCGCGACTGCAGTTCTTTGATTTGTTTTTGAAGTTTTGACACCAAGGATTGTTCGTCTTCTAGGCGTCCAGTGAGAGCTTGAATCTCACCCTCTTTCCTTAAATGAAAATTTTTAGTCAAATTATAATTTAAGTAAGCAAAAGCGCGTTCAAGCCTCAAAAACAAACGTTTGGGTTAAATAAAGAATACATTTTTTTCAATATTTAGCATATATTAATAATAAAAATTATATATTAATAATAAAAATTAAAACCATGACATTTAAAAAAACAATTAAAAAAGTAAAATTACTTTTTGACACTGCCTTCCAAATCCATTTTTTGCCTGTTAAGTTCATCTACAGTTTCATTTGACAGCTTAAGATCACCTTCAACTTTTCTTTTGCTCTTCTCAACATCTTGACGCTGCCGACGCTCACGTTCAAGATTGTCTTCCATCTGCAATAAAAACAGCATGATTTATTATTTTATTAAACAAAGTTTTATAATTGGAGGTTAAGGTGCTGTGTCTGTATTTATGTTTTGTTAAAGTAGTTCCTTACTTTTATCTTCACGGTCACAAAATTGACATATTTTTAGTAGGTCATTTGGGAATTTTTGACTTTGTAAGCGAAAGACTTAGTTTGACTTAGTTAGTTTTAACTACCATTTAAACTGAAAATGTATAACATAAAAATATGTTTTCAAAAGTAAATCGATCGGTTTGATTGGGAACACTTTAAGCAAGTACTCCCCAGCTAGGGCACGGTTTAATTAGGGCCATATTTTTCAAATTTTAAACAAGATGGAATAATTGTGAGACTAAGAGTGCATCCTAATCGAAGACCTTATTCTATCCAAGCAATTTATTTAGTTAATTATTTTACGACTTTTTTGTGTTATAATTTTGTGCTTGAATCACTTGATTAAGTCTAACCAGCACCATTTGACTTAAAACCCCAATTGCGTAGTTTTTTTTAAAAAAAATCTAATTTCTTAAAAAACATGCAGACATGAGCAGACCAATGAAAATTGTGCGGTTATGACGTGTTTTTTTTTCAACAAATAAGAATGCAGAATTTTTTTAATTCCAACTTTTCACGAAATATAAAAAAATGAACCAATTTTAGCCCTTAAGAAATTTGCATTGGGTTCCAAATTGAGTAACTTGATAAAATAAGTTTTAAAATACGGGTTTTGACCTTAATGATTAAACTGTTTTTGTAAAAAATTTTGAATGGTTTTGTTGTTAATGAGTCGATTCAATACTGCAAATATCAAGGTCAGCTAGATTTTGTTTGCCTATAGGTACATCTTAATTTTATGGACCGTACGCTGGATCCGTTAATCAGTAAATTGTGTACTAAACGATGCTTTCACTACATAATTTTTAATATAAAAATACCTCGTCCAGAGTCTGCTCAAGTTTGGATTTAACTTTATTGAGATGGTTGACTTTGTCTTCTTCCGCTTGTAAGTCTTCTGTCAGTTTTCTGTTAACTTCATCTTGGTGTTTTTTCTCCTTGTTTAATTTGGAGATTACTTCATCCTAAATAAAACATTTATTTTGAAAATCTCTATATAAAAGTTTAAATAAATATTACATAATGAAACATTTTGATTTCTAAAAAGATATAACGAGCAAAAACGGAAATTTCATATCAGAAACAATTTTTATTTATTTTGTTTTTAATTTCTAATTTTCTAAAAGCAAACATCTAACGGTAAATCAAAAAGTAAATGTTTGAATGATATGTTTTTTTGTAATTTAAAATTTGCAGTTTTAATTATTTTTTTGTTTATATTTATTAAATATTTGTTTTCCTTATAGGCACCTTGCGCTGAAACGGAGTTTATACATAAAGTATGCAATATACATAAGTGTCACCATAATGGATTATTACCGTATCTCCTATTTATCTTTCGTAGTATGCAGATCTTTCGTAGTTGGAGTTTTGAAAGCGCGCGAAATTTCGATCGGTTGATCTGCATACTACGAAAGATAAGTAGGAGATACGGTAATTATCAATTATGGTGACACTTATATATATTGCATACTTCATGTATAAACTCCGTTTCAGTGCAAGTTGCCTATTAACCTACTTTTTATTAGTTAAACCTAAAATAATACTTTAATGTTGTAAAATTACCTGCTGAGTCATTTCATCTTGCAGGGATCGAATCTGATGATCTTTTGTTTGTTTCTCTTGTTCTTGTTTCTTCACAGTCATTTCTAGGTCCTGCACACCTTTCTTAAGGTTTGCATTGTCATCTTCAACTTTCTTTTTCGCTTTATTTAACTGGTTATTTCTTTCTTCGCTGTCATGTAAACGATCAGAAGCATCCTACAAGTGTCACTTTATTACATATTAACGGATTTTGTGCATGTTTAAAGCGTATTGTAAACACAATATTGATTAATTATATTTGTTTAAAATTGATCACGTTACGTATTTAAAATGTTGATTAATTTTGAATATGTAAATTAAATTTGTAACTTTCAAAAAAATTGATGTAAAATGGTGCTGGCTTTATTATAAATTTATAAAAAAGACAAAAAACCAAATAAACATAAAGAATTCTAATTAGTTGAAAAAAATCTAACTTCATCAGTTATTATATGTAAACAAAACTTCAAGAAACTATCCGACCATTTTTTTGGTCAGTGTAAAAAAATTAATTTACCCCAAGTTGTTTCTCAAGATCTGTTTTTTGTGAAAGTAGTTTGGCGCTGTACTTGCTATGATTTAGCCAGGTCATCTTTTTTCTCTCCGACTATCAGATTTAAAACAAATTTCAATTATTTTTATTTATTAGCTTGGTGTTCTATTAGACACAGAGGCAATCAAAACATTTATTGCAAAAAGATTAGACAAAAATTGTTTTTTTTATTTTTAAATTAATGATAATTTAACTGTTAAAAGTAAATAAAATCATATTTAAGTAAGCTAAAGTAAATAAATGGATAATATTTTTATTAAGCTTATTGCATAGTTTTTGAGAATATTTTTTGCCATATTGTACCATTGTACTGTGATAAGGAAAAAGAAAAAAATATATTTTTAAACTATTAAACTAAATATTCGTTTTTATTTTACTTATTTTTATCATGGGTGGCGCGGGAGCGCCACAAGCGAGTTAGCCCCATGGCGCCACACCAACCATGAATTGAGGAAACATAGGTAAATTTTGAAATTCAGAACCTTCTTCTTCTTCTTCTTCTTCTTCTTCTTCTTCTTCTTCTTTATTATTCCAACGCTCCGTTCTTAAAGCGATATTCCTTCATCTCGTTACTGATTGATCAAAAATAAACATCGGTTCAGGGTTGAAAGAAAAGAAGGATTTACACAACTTCTCAGAAGCACTTTTTTTCATTTAGGTCACTTTTATCGGATTTATTGATCTGAAAAATACAGAAAAATTGAAAATTAAATCAAATAAACCCTTGCAACCGCACAATAACAGCCTTTTAGCAACAATCCGGATTGCCGAGCAACAACCAACATCCCCCTACATGAAGCCGCCTCACCAG
>JASAMX010029168.1:0-5000 GCA_030248175.1 Microlaimidae sp. YZB2_3
TACCGAAAATTGGAAATTATTACACGAACGACAATTTTAAATTATTATATAGTATTAAGATTGCAATAGGTATAAATTCTAAAGAATTATTTCCTACGAATAGTTATGGTTCAGTCCTGAGCAGAAATAAAGGTAGTTTTTAAACGCACTAATGCCGATAAAATCCTGGCACAGCGCTTAAACGGTTGTGATAAGAGGCGTTTAGAAGGCTTGTAATATTAGGAGAAATTTGCAAATGGGCTTTAGGCCGCTTCTTTTGTGTACCATTTATTTATGCCCATTCAGCAAACCTAGATATTTTATTTTTTGATATAATTAAATTGAGATGCCCTATCTAAATGCTTTTCTAATAAAAAATTATTTTTTAACAACAACATTCCAACAAAATGTTTTGAATTTATAAAAAAACAGGCTTCATTGCAAAATAGCAACACAATTAAGCTTTTATTAATTATTTTAAATTTAAACTATTTTTGTCAATTAAAATTAAAAAGTTTTCACTGTGTAAAACACAAAATATTTAATAAACCATGTTCTGGACAATTAGTATTAATGTAGAACACCACAGTTTGATTTTGACGGCAGATCTTTTCTAATTAACTTTTACTAACGTAATTTGACCTGCTGATTTAATTTTTGACATTCATTTTTCTTAAAAAAATTGTTATCGTCCACAATCATAAAATATGACACCAATAAAATACATGTCAAAACTACAATACATTAATAAAATTCATTACCAAAAATATTCTATTTTTTAAAATTTTTCCTTTAGCCTAATAATGAACACTTTTTTTAATTAAAAAGTTAAAAATTTAAAAAAAAACTTCGACGTTAAAAATATTCCCTGTGGGAGACTAGAACCTACTGGTCCGAGAATCTTAGTCCGACGCTCTAACCGCTCAGCTATTGGCCCATTTGAGGGTTCTTCCTTAAAAGCTGGTTTTAAACAAACGTTTGGAACTGAAGTTTCTTGGCGTAAAATCAAAAAAACTTTAAATGAAAATTAAAAAAAATTGATTCACTTAGATTTTAATGAAAGTTTGGAAATAGTTAGACACAAGTCTAATCAATACTTTGAATTGTATTTAATTATAAAACTAATTCAGGATTTTTTTTATTTGATTTTTCTTTTAAAAACATCGATTTTTTTAATTTCCTTAAAATTTTGAATTACGTTTGACTCCAAACCACATCTAAAAGATTCGCCTTATTTTTTGTTAACTTTCTTTAAAATTGCAGCAAAATCTGAGTGAATCAAATTTTTTAAATGGCCAAAAACAGTTTTTTGAGCTTTAAATTCATCGAACTATATTTCGAAATAAAACAACCGGTAAACAATAAAATTATTACCGTTGAATACATCATAATCTGAGCTTTTGATCGCACTATACTTTTGTCCGACAAAAATTAATATCTAAATTGATATCTAACTTTTAGTAAAAATCGTCATAACTGTGGTGTACCTTAAGTGTTCGCCCACTTTTTACCTCCTGTTTAAAAAATTAGCCATTCCATAATACCTCTGAACGCTTAAAACGCGGGACGCATGAGCAAACAGAAAGGGAAGCGGCTGTGGTCTAACCCCCATCCCTTCTTTCTTCCGCTTCCCAAAAGCGCGGGTTACTTTATTGTGCCTATCTGCAGATTAGTCATCACATCGCTAAACGACGGGCATGAAAAACTACCTTTATTTTTGTTCCGGACTTTCTCTGTATACAAAAAAAATTAAAAATACCTTCATTCTTTGCTTTCTGGGCTGAATGTAATCTCTAAGCGCCCTGGATTCTGGCTCGGAAAACGGGTAAGGTCCTGGGTAGTTGGGATGGCAGACGCCGACATTTTCTAAAAAATAAAATAAAAAAAATAATTCGAAAAAATGACAGAATGGCAGATTTTTTTGGAATGATCCACCTCGAAAAAATGACGCGGAATGGACCATTTTTTATGGTATAGCCCATTTCAAAAAAATGACTGAACGCGGTCAATTTTGTTTTGAAATGGTTCATCTCGAAAAAATGACGGAATGATACATTTTTTTGGAATGGTCCTTCTCGAAAAAATGACGCGGAACGGACCAATTTTTGTGGTATAGGCCATTTTAAAAAAATGACTGAACGGTCAATTTTGTTTTGGAATGGTTCATCTGGAAAAAATGACGAAATGATCTGTTTTTTAGAATAGTTTATTTCAAAAAAATGACAAAATGATCTGTTTTCTGGAATGTGCCATTTCGAAGAAATGGCAGAATAGTCCATGTTTCTTTTTGGAATAGTCCATCACGAAAAAATGACAAAATGGTTCATTTTTTTTAGAATGATCCGTTTAAAAAAATGACGGAATGGTGCGTTTTAGGAATGGTCCATTTTGAAAAAAAAATAAAGGAATGGTCCGTTTTTTTTAAATGAACCATCTTAAAAAAATAATAGAATGAATGCCACTTTTTTTCCAATCGTTCATCCCGAAAAAATGATGGACTGATAAATTTTTTGGAATGGTTTGTATTTTACAAACCTTAAATTAACTTGTATCACAAAGCTGCAATTAACTCGATATTTAACTCGTAGAAATTAGGAAACATAAGACTTGTTATGTTGAAAGTTCAGAAATATGACGCCTTATATATGGGAATGATAAAAATAAACTCTAAGGTTGTTGATGTCTGCTTTGTCTAGTGTTGTTTAGCGCGTTGGTGTCTGCTGTATTAAAACTCTCGTCATGTCGATGATTCAGAACCATGATGCCAATAAATGAGAATTATAAAATTATTGCTTACGAGTGCTGATGCAACTTGTAGCATGTCGGTCGGTGCAATATTGCTACTCCCGTCATGTTGATGGTTCAGAAATACGATGCACATAAAAAGTTATAAAAACGAAGTCAACGGGTGTTGCATGAAATGTCTAGCACATAAAGTTGGTGCAATATTAGTCCGGTGTAGGCCATACAAAGACACGCATTTTAAAAACTATAAAACTAAATAAATAAAAAATGAAAAAAACATACTGTTATCAAAATAATGGTCGAAGTTACGGTTCAGGTCCACTCCATAACAGCACTCCCGGGCGTTCGGCTCGCATTTATTTGGCCGTCGGTTTTTACGCCACATGCGATACTAAAACATAATGATAGCAATTTACGCAGAAAACTATAATATAAAAAAGCGAATAAAAGAATAAATGATATACAATAATATACAGTCGCGTCGCGAATGGAATCATAATATCTGAGAATAGAACAAACACAAAATCCATTCGCAGCGAACAAAATAATATTCGTTTCGCAGTTAGTTTATCCCCGGTTTTTACGTTATGTAAATATTAAACAATGCTCTCGCAAATAAAACCATAATTCAAAAAAAAACCAAACGAATAAAAATATATTCGCAAAGAACAAAAAAATTTTCGAATAGCATTTGCTTGACCGCAGATTTTTTAACCAAAAACGAATAAAACGAATGCATACCGCCTAAATTGCAAATAGGACTATAATTAATTTTAAAACATTTTCGCATTGAATAAAAATTATTTTAATGACATTCATTTGGGCCTTGGTTACTGCGCCAGTTACGATACTGATAAAAACATACAGTGTAAGTGGTTAATGGAACCATAATTTTAAAAAAATATCTACATTCAAGCGAAAACCTATTTGAAACTCATTAATCAGTCAATATTTTTATTATTTTGTTATGTAGGATGTGATAGACTTAAAAAATTGAGCTTGTATTATATGATGATCTTTTCTGTTATTAAAATACTGGTTTTTCGCGAAAATGTTAGGTAAAGTGTTACAATTCTATTGTTTAATCCTATTTGTTAGGATTATCTATTTGAAATAAAAAATAAGAACAGTCATTTTTAGATTTCTAATAGATTTTTATTTATCAAATCGTACTGTAAATGAATTTAGTGGCTCAGTGGAATATAACATAGCGCGCTAGTTTTAGAAATCACTGTTTTAGAAATCGGGACTTTCCGCACTTACATAAAGCAAAATACAATTTTAAGCAACCCCATAGACCCACTAGTGTATGTAACCATAACTACAACCACGCCTGCTATGCTTTGATCTCCTGTATCTTAAGAAGTTTAAGATACAAAGGCAGTTTAATGTCGATTTATGCCAAATTACGCACGAAATTGAAAAAAAACTGAAGCAAATTAAATAGCCCCACTCTCTATACATTGTAATCCAGGATAATTATAAAACTTTAGCGCATTATTGTATTAAATTTTAGCTAATTTTAATTTTGCTTAGCGAAAATTTTATTAAAACACATATAAATAGACATTGAGCTCAATTATAAACGAGATTATGCATAAAAAATCCAATTCGCAAATATTTCTAAAAACACAATACAACTAAAACACAATCTTTGGTTTTAAAATATTCATTGTTAGAGTTTATCTAAATTATTATTTGTATTTGCACTGAATTTAAGTATGGCTCAAAAACTCATTTCTAGAATTAACATGTTTTTGTTCGTTTGGCAAACGTGATTTGCTCACAAACTTGTAGGTACATTTTGAGTGTAAATGAATAAATATATGAATAAATATTTTAATTTTGATTTTGGTGTTTATTTAGAATTGTATAATGCAACAAAAAAATTGCTCACCTTTGATTTCTTGCTTTTCAACGTAAACATAAAACCGTCCGGATTGAGGATGGGAACAAATATGAAATCCAGCTCGTCTAAATATGCTGTTATCATGGGATCACGTCCGTATTGTTTCACCAGCTAAAATAATATTTGATTTTTTTGTATTTTTTCATCAGCTAAATTAATTTAAAATTTTTTGTATGGTGATATCAGCTAAAGTATTAATCAAATTTTTAACCAATTAAATTACAATTTAAATGTTTAAAATCATTTTTTAATTTTTTTCGCATTGTTTCAACAGCTATTTTTTTATTTAAATACTATCTAGTATTGTCAAGCTTAGTTATTATTTGAATATAAAAAATTCTGTTGAAACTAAAAATTTTTTGTAATC
>JASAMX010029168.1:7500-39483 GCA_030248175.1 Microlaimidae sp. YZB2_3
TGGACATCTTTATACTGGACAACAAGTTTTCACTGAAGAAGGAACCCTATGGATTTTGGAACTTAAAAATTTTTTTGGCTAGAAATTGGCTTAAACTTATTGATAAAAGAGAGTAATAAGCCAATGTAAAACCAGAATATTATGTTTCTGGAAAAAAGAACATGGACATCTTTATACTGGACAACGTTTTTTCACTAAAGAAAGGAATGACCTTGCTCTCCAACCACAAAAAGGATTGGCCTAAATGAAATATCATTGCAAAGCTTACAGTCCGGGGAACGTCATAAAAAGGTTGAAATTTAGAAAAACTTCGCATGAACATTTTTAGCCTGGACAACACATTTTCACAAAAGGAAGAAACCTATGGACTTTCGAAATTGGAATTTTTTTTTGTCTCTGAATTGACTCGAACTAATTGATAAGAATAAGTAGCCAATGTAAAACCAGAATGTGATGTTTTTTTGGTAAGATTAACATAGACATCTTAACACTGGAAAACGTTTTTTCATTAAAAGGGGGAATGACCTTTCTCCCCAGCCAAAAAAAAGGATTGGGCTAAATGAGATATCATTGCAAAGCGTACAAGTCGGGGAATGTCAGAAAGATGTTAAAATAAAAAGAAATCCCATGGACATCCTTAGGCTGGATAACGCATTAGCACAAAAATGGGAACCCTATGGACTTTGGAAGTTGACAAATTTTTTGTCGTTGAATTGGCTTAAACTTATTGGTTAAAGAATTAGTCTATTAAAAGCCAGAATATTATGTGTTTTTTTTTGGAAAGATAAACATGAACATCTTTATACTGAACAACGCATTTTCACCAAAAGGGGGATGGACCCTTTTCCCCAACCCCAGAAGAAATTAGGTTAAATGCGGTATCATTGCAAAGCTTACAAATCGGGGAATGTCATAATAGGATTAAATGTTTAAAAAATAACATAGAAATTTTTAATCTGGACAACAAATTTTTAAAAGTTTACAAATTTTTAAAAGACGGGCCCCATAAATTTTAAAAGTTAAATCTATTTCTATTGATAATTTTTGCTATTGTCATTGCTATTTATTACCAATAGATATTGGTAAATGAAAAATTAGCGTATCGCGTTTTTTTTTGAAAATCATCAACATGAACATTTTTATGTTGGACAACAATTTTTTTAAAATTGTGATACCTTCCTCCTCAACTACAAAAAATTGGCCTAAATGATATATCATTGGAAAACTTACAGCTCAGAGAGTGTCGTTGTGGGGGGGTTAAAATTTAAAAAAAAATAACATGGACATCTGTATGCAGGACAAACCATTTTTACCAAAACGACGAAAAAGATCATCCGTGCTAACTACTAAACGAAGTTAGTTAAATAAAATAGCATTGCAAAGCTTACAATTCAGGGAATTATCATAAAAGGATTGAATTTCGAAAAATTGGCAAATTAATCTGAGAAATACAGATATAATTATTTGTCAGTCGTATGGCTGACACGGGCTACTTTTCCTAATAAATAGCTAGACTTGTAATTTACACAATAATATTAGAAACCATGGGCTATGCAGAGAAATTATGTTGGTAAACAATAACGTGTGCAGTGAGAAAAATACTTCGAAGAAAACCGTGTAAAACTGTGTAATGTTAATTGGTAAGTAAAGTGAAACTTAACAAATATTTAATGGTTTCTTTATAATTTTGTTTTCTAACCACTATTATTCAAAATAACATTCAATATAAAACTCGTATGGTTTCTTCCTTTGTAAAAATCATCGAATCGAATAATAAGACCTATTCTTTAAAATTGTGATAACGTCAACAAAATCTTGTAAGACCTATTCTTTAAAATTGTGATAACGTCAACAAAATCTTGTAAGACCTATTCTTTAAAATTGTGATAACGTCAACAAAATCTTGTAAGACCTATTCTTTAAAATTGTGATAACGTCAACAAAATCTTGTAAGACCTATTCTTTAAAATTGTGATAACGTCAACAAAATCTTGTAAGACCTATTCTTTAAAATTGTGATAACGTCAACAAAATCTTGTAAGACCTATTCTTTAAAATTGTGATAACGTCAACAAAATCTTGTAAGACCTATTCTTTAAAATTGTGATAACGTCAACAAAATCTTGTCATAAAATAGGTTGTAAAATAATCACCATACTCATTAGTTATTTTAACTATTTCAAGACGGATCAACATTTTAATTATGTGTTTTTTTTTCTTTTTATAACTTTTTTTTTTGGAATTTCCTAGAATTGGTTGCACTGAATTATAAGACAAACAAAAATATACCAGGGGCCTGTTTCATAAAATACTGGTCTTCGTAAATTACAAATCTATCAATAACTTTTTTTATTCTGAACCATTTGCGTTGAAATTTGAAATGAAAAAAGATTATATGCCATGTGCAAACTATTTAAAATTTCATGTACGTAGCTGTTGTGTGTTTAAAGTTATTCCAGTTTTAAACTTTGGCCACTTGTAATTTTTTACAAGTTCTCAAAAGAAAAATTTACCCTAGTCGGAGTAGGGTAAATTTTTCTTTTGATAACTTGTAAAAAATTACAAGTGGCCAAAGTTTAAAACTGGAATAACTTTAAACACACAACAGCTACGTACATGAAATTTTAAATAGTTTGCACATGGCATATAATCTTTTTTCATTTCAAATTTCAACGCAAATGGTTCAGAATAAAAAAAGTTATTGATAGATTTGTAATTTACGAAGACCAGTATTTTATGAAACAGGCCCCAGGAAACATACTTAGTACACATCGCGATTATGTGGAAACTATCTTATTAATTTGCTTTATTAAATCTACAATACTAATTTACATACTAAAAAAAGTTGTGCATTAATTATATTTGTTTCTACGTAGTAGACGACGTAAAATATGCATAACATATTTTATGTTATTATACAATTCTGGTGGAATAAAACTTACCCAATTGCTTTTATTTTCTTTTGCTATTTTTTGTCCAAAACGCGCAGTCTTAAGGCTGGTTCATACTTATGTAAAAACGTCCTTTGGACAAAGTCCAAAGGACAAATACAGCGTATAAACGTATGTAAAAACGTCCTTCGGACTTTGTCCAAAGGACGTTTTTACATAAGTATGAACCAGCCCTTAGGCTCAAAAACGCTTAATTTGGCAAAGTGGGTCCATCAGATTTTATGACTTCGCCGACGTCCGTTAATTTTCTGATACATTTTTCTTGTTTTTAAAAAACATGAAAATTTTATTTTTTTAAATTTATTTAATTTTTTTTATTATAAATAAAAAAACATTATACCTCCAAGCCCCAAATCGTGCGTTCTTCCGTACTTTTACCCAGTTTGACTATTTGTGCGAGTTCAGGATATTCCTCGGCCACGTCGTACATAAAGGTGATCATCTGAAATTAGAAAAAAAAATAATTAAAAAATCATTTAAAATGTCAAAAACGTATCAAATCAAATAAAAAAATTGTTTAACAAACAAAACTTTTTCAAAATAATCGTTAAACCAAAAAGAAATAATAAAAATAAAGAAAAATTAAAAACCTAAAATAAATCAAAAGTCAGTTCATAAAACCGACTTAACATCAAAACATAAAAAAAATTATTAATAAATCAAATTAATTAAATTAATTAAATTAAAAAAATCGGTTTAGGGTCGATGGAGCCAAGGGAACTTGGAGCCGAAAATAAAAATCACTAAAACCTATACGGAAGCCTAAGCGAAGCCTAAAAAAGGACAAAATTTGTTTCGATGGCTCCAAGTTCCCTACTTAGGCCCCAAAGACCCCGTAACAAAAAATCAAACTCAATCAAACGTTTTAAACCAATCTATTGCAGGAAAGGTAACACAAAAGGTATATTGCTGAATTTCTATCCATTACATATTTCTGAAAGAGCAAATGGGTACTCAAAAATTTATTCTTATAGGGCATTATAACTTTTTATAAACCGTAGTTGAAAAATTGTAGAAACCTGAAATCTCGAAAATCATTTCTAAATAAAAAGATTAGGCACTTAGGTTATAACGCTTTAGGATTCTTTTCGCTGCAATTCCGCAAAAAGACTCTCCGCGACCGCTGCTCTGTACATAAGGACGACTAGGACGCGGTCTGACGTCGAATTTAACACTGAACAGCGGTGGCGTGGAATCACTTCTGCAGATTTGGAAAATTATTTGGCCTAAAAACCGAAAAGGGTTAATATAGAGTGAGTCTTAAACATTGTATCATTCGGCTTAAAATTTCCCACTCAAACTCGGTAAAACTTAGCTTAGACATTGTTTTTACGGATTCTTAATTTGTTGGCTTTATGTTCTCGCGGTGTCTGGAAATATGACCCCCAGCATATAATAGTCGAGCAGTTGATTTTATAAAGTTTTGCTTCATTATTAGATTTGGCTTAGTCTTAAGAAAATGTAAGGTTTTCATTTCATGGTTTATTGCTAATAAATTTTGATGCACATTTTGTCGTTTTATACACGGGAAGTCAACTGCTCAGAGATCAAATTCTGGGGATAAAATTTCCTAGAATCGTTCTCGTAGCTCCAAGTTTCCAAAAATGTAGTATAATGCTCACTGTTGTATAATGTTGATAGCGGTGAAAATTATAAGTCGGCTCTGAGCTCCTCTTTTTCCGATATGGGATTGCGGTTACATTTGGTTGGAAACTAAAAATGCTCGAAACTAAAAATAAATAATGACAATAACACAAAGACTCTACAAAATGGAAATTTTATAACAAAAAACAGAATATTAAATCAGCACAGCTAAAATGGATATGCACACCAACTTTGGGCACGCCCTGTTTAGGCCGTAGGTTCCCAAATGGGGCGCGCTCCAATTAGAACCCTTTAAAAAAAGTCGTTTCATAACACACTTCATTTAAGATTACTTCATAAATTATTAGTTTTGTAAAAATAAATAATTAAACACCTTTTATTTTATCATATTTACAAAATTCACAGTTCCTGCCTATTGAAATGCTAATTGTCCCAATCTTTTTACGAAAAATATAACGGAACAGTTTCTTTTCTCAAAAATCTGTTTTTTTTTTCTGAGGGTCCCAATTGGCTCCTTTTAAACCTAATTAGAGCGCACCCTAGTTAGGGCAGTAAATGTTTTTACGCATATATGAAATCGCATATTTTTCTTCTGTTATGTTATATATTTTGAATATTACAAAGTGCGGCAGAAAATTTAATTTTTACGTAACAAACAAATGTAGCAGCGCACGTTTTATTATTTTAAATAAAAGAACAGTATATAGTACTTTTATTCCAAACACAGTTAGTGCAACGTTTCGGTAATGTCAATTTACCATCATCAGACATTTCTGAAACTTTGCAATAAATACTTTTGTTTGGAATAAAAGTTTTATTGACTGCTCTTTTATTTATTGTGCATAACTTCGGTTCCCTCCTGCCAAGAGCTTCCATTCAATTTTTATTATTTTGTTTCGGTCACACCTGGGTAAAAACAATCTAAAAAGCTGCATATATTTAGTTGAAAACTAAACAATACAAATTCAGCAAATAAACAAAACAAATTCAGCAAAAGGAATTAGAAAGGATTATTTAAAGCTAAAAAGTAACGAATTGAAATAGAAATAAAAAGCGGCAAATGTTATAAAAGTATATTAGAAATAATTTATTGTATAAGCTAAAAAGTAAACAAATTATTATTTAAAAATTTTTTTTGAAAACAGATTAATAAATAAGTGATAAAATTTAAAATTAATAAATTTAAGATTATTTAATAAATGTTTTTTGAATGAAATTAGGCTTTAGGATTAAATTAAAAATCAAATTTCGCTCATCCCTCACTTTTGCATTCACTGAGGAATACGTTGAGAAAATATAGCTAAATTTAACGGGAATAATAAGCTTAAAAAAACCAACTTGCTAGGCGCATGCTCGAAAACAGTTAACCATCTTTAGAGGACATAAAAATATGGCTACAGATATATTGCTGATAGGCTCAACCCATACAATATTCTTTAAAAAAATTAATAATTTGTCATTCACACTTCTCATTATATTCCGCAAGAAAACCGAAGTTAAGTCCGATTTCGCTCAGTTTTTGCTTTAATTTCTTGTTCTCCGTTGGAGGAACGTACAAGACCACAGACTGATTTACCGGTCCAGAATGTGTCCAAAACTGGATCTAAAACTTTTGTTTTTAAACTTATAATTTTATTTATTTATTATTGAAAGTTTTAAGAAATATTTATAAAATAAAGTAATATATGGTAATGTTATCATATCATATTATATAATAATTTTTTTCAAAAATCATACAAAATTTTGTCAAATAAAATGGAATGTAAACATTAATATAAAGATCAAATAGTAAGTTACTCCATTATCAGAAGATAACGATTCCAAACGTTGAAGAAACTGCGTTTGCAGGGGAGTCGTTGGCATTAAATTCCAAAGCTCCACATCATTCCTGCTTGTGACCAGGTTTACGGACACCAAAAGAAGAACACACGGCGCCAATAATTGTAAACGCATTCTTGCTACAATACAAAACCGCTAAAATGAAACTTGAATTTCAATTTAATTTTGAAAGGTTATTTTTATTCCGATTTGGCAAGTCAAATGTAAATTTTAAAAAAAGTACAACAATGCAAAAAGGTCGAAAGTTTTTTTAATATTAAAAACTCCGTTTTTTAATAACTTAAAGGCGCGGTACATAGTCAAGCTTTTTCTTTTTAATTTCGATGATTTTTTTTAAGTGAAAACTTGTATCGTTTTCTGTCAAAATATTTTTAACAGTTTAAAAGATAAACCTTTCAAAATTAGTCAAAATAGGGCTTTTTAAAGCTTTTCGGACTTAAACAATTTTTACTTTACTCCCCTAAATTTATTACAAAACATTAAAAAGCACAATTGTAGTTTTAATTCAAATTTGAAACTTAGGTTGTAGATGTTAACAAAGTGTTTCTCGACATATTACAGTTTTAATGAAAAAAACTGCAATTTTTACCTCATTTTTCGTGAAACGAGAAAACGGAAAATTAGTCGACACACATGACAGGTATTCTACAGAATTATCTGTTTTAAGTCAAATTTGTTAAAAGTTTTGTCGAAACAAACAATTTAGAATGATGAAATTGCCATTTTTGATTTCTTTTTAAACTAAAACCTGTATAAGATACAAGAAACTTAAATTTTGTATTTTTTCGAATATGAATCATGTTAGCCGACCGCTTTTACGCTCTTTATGTTTTACAAAAAATGGGTATCGTAAAAGTTTTTTTACCAAAACACTATATATCGACAATTATTTTGTTAAAGTCTACAATCAGGGTGTAAAAGGGAAACGAAAATTATGTTTTTTTAATGTTTTTTTATATTTTTTATCGCGTAAAATACACATAAGGTTGATATCAAAACTTTGGCCACACAGTGTAGGTAAAAAACTGTCATTACTGTCAACTAGTTTTTCAAAAATTCAAGATAAAATTGAAATATTTGATCAGTGGTAATTTAATTTTGTATTTTATTAAAATCTACAACTAAACCAAAAAACGAAAAATTAAAAAAAGTGATAGCCATTTTTTTTCACTTAGAATAGAACTAATATTCATGCAAAAATTGCACCAAATAAAAATTGTTTAGCGATACTATTAGGACAGCAAAAAATTCAAATCAGCAAAATGAATAAAGGAAAAATCAATTCTAAAAATGATGCAATCAAAATAGGACACCATGGCTAATTAAAATATTAGCTTTGCACTGATATGATTTAATAAAAACAGTCTTCCCAATTACGAAATATAACCAAAAATTTTCCGAAATGTTTATCAGTTTTGTGCAAACTGCGGCACGTTTTTATGTAATTTTAACAATCGTTTAAATTTATATTTAATTTAAATTACCGTTTAATTTTTTGACAAAATTATATGTCAATATGGAGAAAACATCAAACAAACCACAACTAGAAAATTCTTATTAGTCAGGTAAGTTAATATGACACTCATATTATATAAAAATCAATATGAATATTAAGGCGGGGGTAAAAACAAGGGACAGGATTTAACATATCCTAAGAGAATAGAAAACAAGTATCGGAGTTTTAAACTCCTTCACATTTCAGTGATTGCTCTTCAATTTCTGACCTGTACACTTTTACTAAAACAGCACTGTTGTGGTCGCGGAAGAATAAATAAGATAAGATAAGATTTATTTCATAAAGTAATTAAAGTAACCGGAAACAATAAATAATTAGAGAAAAAAGATTTAAAAAATTTATTTCTTATATATAAGGGTTGCGTGGGTATTAAAAAAATAAAACCATTCACAACAAGATAAAATATTTTTTAATAATAAACGTAACAGAGCAAAGATATATTTTGCAAACATTTCAAAGATATTTAAGAAATTTTGTTTCAAGCTATATTTTGCAAACATTTTAAAGATATTTAAGAAATTTTGTTTCAAGCTATATTTTGCAAACATTTCAAAGATAATTAAAAAATTTTGTTTCAAGCTATATTTTACAAACATTTCAAAGATATTTAAAAAATTTTGTTTTAAGTTATGCATTCAAGAACTCTGCTAGTCTTTTACTAAACAATGTGAAAGAGTTAGTTTGCAAAATGCCTTAAGGTAATTTATTGCATAAATCACATGAATCAAATATGCAATTGCAAAAGAAGTATTTGTTTATATCCAATCGAGGCAAGTTTCACTGAAATTCATTCTGTTTATTTGAGAAAAAGTTTTTTTTATTTTTATCAATTGAGAAAAATATTTTAGAAACTGTACCAACTATTTAATCCAGAATTTTCTGTTTTTATAAGGAACCTTAAATGTCGAAAAAAATAAGCAATATGCCGCAATAAGGGTACGCATTTTGCTCCTGAGAATCAAAGTGCGACAGTGGCTGAAAAGGAGACGTGGCCATTTGGCGCAGCGTTCATTGGAGAATCGACTTTATCCCAGCACTTATTGGGTGAAACTGATTTAATAGCGTCATAATTCTGTTAAGGGCTTTGACTCTGAACAAAAATCGTTTAAATGGTGCGTTTTTGAACAATCTGTTACCATACCACGTCATTTTTACGCCCAGGTTATAAAGAGTCAGCTAAAAATCAAGTCCAAAATCTTTAAAAAACCTATCCGCATACGAGGCATGTTTTTCTCCTTTTCAGTGGCTCTTGATTGGTCCGTTATGTAAAAAGAAAGCCTCTCCGTTTTTGTTTTTTTTTTGGAAAGTAATGTATGAAGATTTATAAATTTATGTGGGAACTAGCAGGTCTTAATAAAAATTGTGTTGGGTTTAGAATTAGGTTTAGCTTAGGCTTAGATATAGGTTTTGGTGATCACTTATTGTACTTGTACTTACACTTATGTAGTCGTCACTTATTTTTCAACAAAGAGCCTTGGGACGTTGTCAGTCTTCACTTGACGGATCAAAAATGTGTTTGTCACAACGATATTTGTCCGCTGTTTGCCCCTGGCTGCAGAAACAGGGAAGCAGATTTCCCAATCAATGGGTTGGGGCAAGTTTAAGAATTTGCTAGTGTTGTAAAAAGTATTGATTTTGGATTATTTTAAGTAAAAGTAAAAGTAATTTGAAAATTTTTACTTTAAGTAAAGTAAGAGTAAAAGTAATTTGTGATTTTTTTAATTTAAGTAAAGTAAAAGTAAAAGTAATGGTTAAAATTTTATTTAAGTAAAGTAAAAGTAAAAGTAAGACCTATTTTTTAAGTAAAAGTAAGAGTAAAAGTATAATAAAAGTAATTTTGAAACGAAGCAAAACACCCGTTTTCGGAGCTCCAGAGGTTTGTTCTAAAGTTTTTTGCTAATTTTATGTATAAATTATCCTTTTAATAAGTTTTTTGGTCAAAATAAGTGGTTTTAGCGTGTTAGCGGCTTAAAAAATTATCTTCTGCCATTCACTTTACAACAAGCCCATACCTACCTTTACCCATTGAAATTACTTGAAGTATTTGCAGTGAAAACTTCGAGTAAGAGTAAAAGTAAAAGTATTTAAAATTTCAAAAGTCGAGTAAGAGTAAAAGTAAAAGTAATTGAAATTTCAAAAGTCGAGTAAAAGTAAAAGTAAAAGTAATCCAAAATCTGTTAATTTTATTACTTTAAGTAAAAGTAAAAGTAACTTTTCACAACCTAGAATTTGATATGTTGTGTATGACAATATTGGGCATTTTTAGAATAAAGTGTGTATCCCGCCTTGCACTATAAACCCACCCAAGCTACGACTGCGTTTTTCCTCCTTTATGTTCTCTATTTTTAAAAATTTAATTGTGTTATTAAAATTATAAAAAAATAATTCATAGAATAAACTTTGTGTTTATTTTTGGGTTTTGCAAGTTTTGCTCACAAATAACATGTTGCAAAACAATTTACATAATAACAGCTGCAAGAGGTCTCATATTATAAAACCGCTAACAAATAAATAATTTAGAAATATAGTACGAAATACATCTTCCTACTTCTGTTGTTTACACAAGGAGGTGTGACATTCACAAGTATCAAAAAAAACTTTTTCTTGTTTCAGGTAGAGCTCCAAATTCATTCAAACACCTATCCACAGTAAAGCAAATTTTCTAGGATCTTAAAAACGATTTAAAACAAACACTTTTCATAGTCAACCTTCTTGATACAGCTGACCTGTCAGAAAACACAACTGACCAAAAAAATTTGCTTTGTATTAATGTAGGTTTCAAAGTACAGCTTTTGGGTAATTTAAATCCTTTTTAGGACTTTTTTAGCTTTTTTGGCTTAAAGAGTAAGTATAAAATTTGTTTTCCTCTTTGTCGCTTATATCAAAAATCTCCCTTTTTATCAAGAGAAATCTTTGGTACGTCCTCGCTGTTTATCGTCCTATCTTTTACCAGCAAAATACTCATACTCGTTTGTACTCATAAATCTAAGGGCTCAACTAAAGTGATTCTTAATATGAGTACTCACTAACTAAACTCACACTAATTGGCAAAAATTTTTATGAATCTGCGTTTTTGAATGTGGGATTTTTCCACTGCATTTTGCTTGTGGATCCAAGTTCCCAAAAATTTGCGATGGCTCCGAATTCCCTGCTTGTGGTTCTAAAGACTCCGGACCAAAATTTGTTGCTTAAAAATTGCTCGTCCACGACAAGTATTCCATTAAAAGTTTTATTTTTGATCTCCTTTGCCACGTGTTGCATTAAGCTCGTGAAGCCTTGCCAAGTTTTATCTGTGACCATACACATATTTGCAACACTAGAGTATTTCATTTTTACTGAGCTGTTCTTTCCATTTTTGGCTAAATTTTTGCAAACTAAAATAATAGAATCGGTAATACATTATTTAAACTCATTGTGCTCTCAAAGCCGTTTTTATGTTAAACTTTAAAAAAAATTTTTTTACAAATGGTAATGCCTAATTGGTAATTCATACTTCGTCCAAAGTCTTCTAAGGACAGTATTTAAGCGTGTTCATACTTCGTTCAAAGGAAAGTCCAAGGGATAATCTAAAAGACAATCCAGTGACAAAAGTCCAACCGACAATTTTGAACAGGTCAAAGTTGTCCTTGAGTCCAGCCAAAGTTGTCGTTTGGACAATCCAAAGTTGTTCTTTGGGCGTTCCAAAGGTGTCTTTTGAATAATTCACAGCTGTCGGTTTGACAATTTCGGACTCTCCTTTGGACAGTATTTAAAAAAGCTTTTAAACTTCACCCAAAAGATAGCTCTACAAAATAGTCCACTCCAAAGGAACCCTTGGATTGCCCAAAGGACAACTGTGGCTTGTCTAAATCCTGGTTCATTATTTGGCTTTTTCGCTGTTGTCAAAAAAATAAATCACTTTTATTACCTGATTGAAATTTTTTGAAAATGACTTTAAAAACATAATTACCCCAATTACGCTCTACTGTGAGATCAAATCCGATGTTGTAAAACCAATAAAAAATGTTAAATTCTTGAAACGGTTAAAAAACATGATTTTCCTAGAATATCTTTTTTTGAAAATTTTTTACCAGTATCGGTACAATGAAAAAATTTTCTGAATAAAATTTAATTGTTTTGTTGCAAAGTCGCGAGAAAGTTAGTTTTGTAAAAATAATCTCTATCCAAGTCGTATTAAAGTTTGTTTTATTAAAACTAAAGTAACGCATATGACTGAAGTGTTTTTACAAAATCTTATCGTGCAATTGTCACAAACTATAATATTGGTTTTTGTTATTGTTTCCCAATTAACAATTGTCGTGCAGCGTACAGCAACAATTTCTATGCGATATACACAACTTTGCCTTGCTGTTCACGCAGGTTTTGACGATAAGAACACGTTATTCTAACAAAAAGCAATCATTTGCATACTGCGGTCGTGATTTTTTTTAAAAGTGTATGGGTGAATCTGATTGAAAAAATATACAATACCGGAGTTTGCAAATTTATACCCTTTGTGAAACTGATAAAGTAAAAAAAAGCAAATGGAACCGGGTGGATCTCAAAGCTAAAGAGGCGACGTGAACGTGTTAGATAAGCATAAAAATCCTAATAGGTTTTGTGAAAATGGTCCAGTGTCGAATCAATGAGGTAAGGGGGCCGACGGATAAGAGTACTGCACGAAACAGTACCACAAAACAGTCCCGGGTTTCGCAAAGGAGTACCCACGAAAGTGTACGCCACAAAACAGTACTTTCAAAAAACAGTACGGCACATGAGAGTCCTGTGTGAATTGCGTTTGCTACACCACGCGACTCTGAAACAAAACACTACTGGCACGAAAGCGTACTGGCATAAAAAGTAATGTGTTCACGTTTTCAGAGTCTGCATTTGACTCAAAACAGTACTGGCACAAAAGAGTATTGAAGTAATAACTTAATATTAAAACGATTTCTATTAACAGCTGCTTGACTTAATTACAATAAAAATCAATGAGCAGCGTTTTATATAACAAGCTTTTATTTTTTATAGACCATTAAATAAAGTTTTTCAAATTTTTTTCTTTATAAGAACATAGCGAACGTAAGCGGCACGGTACGGGGTCTTTAGAGCCACAAGCAGGGAACTTGGAGCCATCGAAAATTTTTGGGAATTTGGAGCCACGAGCAATGGGAACTTGGAGCCTTTCAGAAAAAATGGGTTTGGGGTAAAATTTAGGTTTCGCTTAGGCTTAGGTACACGTTTTAGCTATTTTTATTTTTGGCTCCAAGTTCCCAACTTACGGCTCCAAGTTCCCCACTTACGGCTCCAAGTTCCCTATTTTTGGCTCCAAGTTCCAGCTCCAAGTTCCCTAGGCTCCATCGACCCTAAATCAGCGGCACTGTGAGCCTCTTCGGCTGTTTAATTTGAGCAAGTATAGTTTTGAATGCGCCTACCGATGGTAATTTTGATAAATTTCCTACCATCCGGAGTTTGCTCATGTTGCTTTCATTATCTATAATCGATATCGATTATCATAGTCGATTATCAAAAAATAAACAATCTATAAAAAAAAATAAATTTCTAAATTTCTAAATTTAAACGAACGCCAATTTTCGGTGCTCCGGAACATCGGTTTTTAGGGCCCTAAAGCAACTTTATAAACACAAAGCCCCACTTTATTTTTAAAATATTTTAGTAATTCATTTTTTTTATTTTTTGCGGACTCAAAGTTTTTAAACGATGATGAAAGCAAAAAAAGAGTATAAAGTGGCTAAAAGAACATTAACATTTTAAGGTTAAATTGGAAGATGAAAATAAGCTTTATATAGTTCATTTAAAAAGCGCAGGTTCAGAATTTTTTGTTTAAATGATCGTTTCTTTGAAGCGTGTAATCTTTTGAGATTTTTTGTGTTTAAAAACCGCTCCGAATTCTCAGAAGGAATTCCGTGCCACCGCTTCTTTCAGTCTTAAGCTTTGCGACGCGAAGGAGATTGGCATCGAGTTTAACAGAGAGAAGCACTGGCACGGAATTCCTTCTGTAGATTTGCAGCGGAATGAATCCCTAAGGGTTATTAGCGCAGGCACATAACTAACAAACTGCTTTAGTTTCGTTAAAACAAAAAAACACATATCAATTATTATTTCAACTGATTAAATTTTTTTAGCAAAAGATAAAACGTATTTTATTAGCATTCAAGAACGCACGATTAAAACAAAGAAAATAATTTTTTAATCAAGATAATTTCGGAATTCCTATGTTTTAGTACACGTTAATTTGCATGCACCGTTAGTGTTTACTTTTAATTACCTAACCATGAAAGAAAAAATAAATAGAACAAAAATACTTCCCACATTTACCACGGCTCAAAAAGTATACTTTAATATGCGCATTGATATCTTAAATATGCAAATATCCATTTGGATCAGTCAAATTTGATAGTTGTTGCACGCAATTTCTCAGTACTCTTTTGTGTCTGTACTTTTTTGTGCTCTACTCTTTTGTTCCAGTACTGTTTCGTGCGTACTCTTTTGCGAAACCCGGGATTGTTTTGTGTTACTGTTTCGTGCCGCACTCTTATGATAGGAAGCCTGAGGTTGCAATGAAATCTTTGCTAGGTTATGCAAATTTCTGTATAAATCAGAAATTACCATCGCAAAATAAGAAATTCGAGCCCTGAAAGAAAAATTGTTTAAAAGTGCGGTACATTGTACAAATGCAAGAATTATGAACTTTTGACATATTCAACCTTTTGTTTTCAATTTTGTTGAATTTTTTGTGAAAACGTTACCCCTGCACCGAATAATCAAAAAAAATTTTCGGTACGGGGTCTTTAGAGTCACAAGCAGGGAACTTGGAATCATCGAAATTTTTAGGGAACTCAGAGCCACGAGCAGTGTGAACTTAGAGCCTTAAAAAATTGTTTTGATTCTTGGATTTAGGTTTCGCTTAGGCTTAGGTAAACGTAGTTTACGGTCGATGGAGCCCAGGGAACTTGGATCCGAAAACAAAAATCATTTAATCCTATACATAAGCCTAGGTGAAGCTTAAAAAAGGTCCAAAAATTTTCTGACGGCTCTAATTTCTCTATTTGTGGCTCTAAGAACCCCGTAACGTAAACGTGGTGATTTTTTGCTTTCGGCTCAATTTAGGGTCGATAGAGCTGACGGAACTTGAATCGTATATAGGGAACTTGGAACCGAAAGTAAAAATTTGCTAAAACATTTATCTAAAACTTCTGACGTGGAACTTGGATCGTAAATAGGGAACTTGGAGCCGAAAGTAAAAATTTGCTAAAACATTTATCTAAAACTTCTGACGTTTAGCAAAGACATTTACATCTAAGATGATGTAATAACCAGAAATGGTTAATACTAAAATTCTTAATTTTACATGTTTAGTTACTGTATCTAAACTATTATTCTTATTTAAGAAACATAACAAATTAATAAAATAAAACTCAAATGTTATTTAGAAACTCGATCATTGAATTTTTTTTAACAATAATAAGATGCTGAAAATTTTCAAATACGAAAGTATAATATGTACAAATTATTTTTATTCCTGAAATAATGTTTATATAGATGTAAGTTCATTTAAGCAACAAAAATCCATTTACTCGTTGATTTTCTTTATTCGTAGCATATTTAGCAATAATTTTTATACGTTTTTAACCCATATTGTTCAGCAAATTTCCAAAAAATTCAATACAGCGTTTTAATATTTACCGTGGACAAATACCAAATGCATCAGCACTTTGCGCTTTTAGTATGTTTTTATTAGTTTTTTTATTTAAAACAAAATATTTTGTTCTATACACCATAAGAAACTAGTTTTTGTCATTAATACGATATTTACAACAAGGTGTGAAATACAAATTAACAGCACACATTTATCACGAATATTTGGTGATGTTTAAAAATGCCCAAAAGAAGTTTAAAACAAATCGATGATAAAATTCGATGTTTTAAAATAAGGTCATAAAAATTTTAAACACACACAGTTTGTATTTTTGACATTGTTACCATGCTATTTTTGAGTTTTTGTGCAAAAGTGTGCGATTTTATCGCAGAAAATGTAAAAAATGCTACAATACAGTTATTATGGAAAAAACAGATAAAATATGCTTAAACTGTTTGAAAGCAATGTGGTTATAAAAAAATTGATTTCAGCAACCCAAAAATGGTTTTTGTTGTAGTGATTGTTTTTTGTTGATATTTTTAATTTATTGAAAATATTAATAAAGCAATTATTCAATCTTAAATATCCCGGTAAGAAAAGTTTTTGAATCTTGCTCCGGTAGGTTAAACGCTGAAGCCACTGAAAAACAGTAATGAACCAATAAGATAACAACTTTTTACCCCAAAATCACCGTTACAGCTTAGCCGGCCTGTGTCGACCGATTTGCGAACGTGATCATAAAGTCGCTTTTTTCATAACCGCCAATTATGTCAAAATGCGTTCGCAACATTTATAAACATCTCTGATTAGGGGACACAAACAAGGCGGGAAAAGTGGGCGAAAAAAACAAAAGTAAATTAAAAGGGCTAATGAAAAATATAAAAAAACGTACCTTGAAGATAGGAAGTGGCCGCAAAAGCAGCAAAATTGCTTATAAAAGGTGGGTGATGCGGTTTCCAATAATAAAATAAGGGTCAATTGTGGTAGCAAACAGCTTAATTTGTTGTAAAAGAAAAATTTTAGGTAGACGCGAGGCAGGTAGAAAGGCGGGCAGGGACCCCAAGTATGTAAGAAAAACGATATTGTAGTGGGCAGCTAGAAAGCTGGTTTCCGAAATATTACACCCATAACAAATAGATTAAGATCCGCAGAAAACAATCTTAATAATTTTGAACCACAAAAATCAGAGTGTAAATTACAGAAACTTCGAAACCTAATTTTAAATTGCCTTAAAATTAGGGTAAGGCTTACAAACAGACGATTAAGTTATCCACTTACTATACTTTAAGTTTTTTTGACTGAAAATTTCCTCTGCTCCAATCATGTTCTTACAGGGATATATAAGCATTTTTTAGTTAATTGTTGATGTTTGGTTTAATTTATACATATCATTGTGAAATTTTATATGCCTATAGTTACATTACCATTTATGTTAATTTACTTTTGAATTTTTAAGTTTGTTTTGGAAAATATATTATAATGACCAATTGGTTTTGTTCTGGAGTAATCTTCGCATAGGTAGAAACTTTTAATTTTCTACATTTTAAGACGAAAAAGTCTTTCTTATCGCAAATTGGTTAGTTGGTAAAACACATTGTTTGCTAACATTTCATTTCAAAGATCGTTGTTCAGTGTTAAATACCTCAGAAAGTAAATCAATAAAGAAATTCAGTATTAGTAGTAAAATCACTTTCATCCATATAAGGCTGGTAAAAAATAGTTTTTTCTGCACAATTCTACACAATTGAAGTCTACGCCCCGTTTTTTTTTTTTTTTGTTCTTCTGTTTAGATTCCTAAAACGTAAAATGCCAACCCGGATATCGCTTTTTTTTAACATTTTCACACAAATTTGAAGTTCTTTAACTGACGTAAACTGTTAGACAGTATTGTCTTGACCCCAACCCCGAGGAAAAAGGTGCAATTCATTTTAATTCAAGGCTGCACAAAAATAACAGTTCTACTAATGCGAAGATCGCGCCGGAAAATATCACGCCAGCTCGATATTCTTCATTCATTAATCATTTTATTTCCCGCCTCGGAATCTATTCTGTCTGGCTTGTCTTCCTCTCCTCTGCTGCGCCAGTCTCTTCCTCTGTCGTTCCAATCTTCTCCTCTTTCTCATATCCAATCTGCTTACAAACTGGCCTAGGTCCTGTTCTTCCCCTTCAGACTCCGGTTGTGGCTGCCGCTGCCTGATTGGCTCCTTCACTGGTGTCTGTTCCTCCACTACTGCTGACGTCTGCTGTGATTCTTGTTGTTGGGGCTCTGTGTCCTCTTGCTCTTCCACCTGCGGTCTCTGCCGTTGCCTCTGCCGTTGCTTTTCCAGCAGCCGTTGCTTTTTCCGCAGCTCTCTTTGCTGCTCATGCCTTTCCATTGTGACTAATTGGTCGTGCAACACCTTTCCCATGCCTTCAATATACTCTTCCACTTCCACTATGTCTTCCCTGATCTCTCTTGAATTGCTCTCCCCGCCTATAACTATCATATTTTCACCTCTTTGTTCAGTGAAAAAACTGTTGTTTCTATTACTTTCATTGTTTTCAGTATTTCCATTGTTTCCATTAGTTCCATTGTTTTCATTATTTCCATTATTTCCATTGTTTTCATTATTTCCGTTGTTCCCATTATTTCCATTTTCTACACTGTTTTCATTATTCCCATTATTTTCATTAGTTCCACCAGTGTTTTCACTGTTCCCATCACCATTGGCTTCATCGGTTTCGGCGGCTTTCTCCTCTTCCAGCAGCTTGGCTTCCAATTCCATCCGCTTCTCTTTCATCAGATCGATGACTTCCTGCTTCTCGGTCACGGGAAGCTTCTCGAAATCGTACACATCCACTTGGACCTGGCGGATCGGCACAGTGGTGTTGCTGGGTATGTGCAGCTGACTACCGACTGTCAGTGTCATTTTAATGACGTCAAAGCCTTGGTTGTCACCCTGCCGTGTTTCAGTCATCTCATTACCTAAAACATAACGTTCAAATAGCATCAATAGGGAAATTTGAATTAAAACAAAATCATTATTCAAGCATTAGTGGCGACTTTATTATCCTTGTAACCAAACCTATTCCGTAGAAAAACTATCAAAAAGAATTTTTCGTCGATTTACATTGAATAGAAAATACGAAAAAAATTTAAAATGTTAAAGCTAAAATATAGTCACCAGTGCAAGAAAAAACTAAGCGGTTTGATAGACGTAAAAATTTTGGCCTAATTTTTTCATTTTCTAATAAACAAATTCAAATTTAATTTATAATGCTCACGGTCAAAATGTTACTGTCTGGGCTGCGAATTTTACAATGCGACTTTCTAAAAGAAAAATAACTCAAAACAATTTGCTATTTTAAGTGTTTTGATCAAAAAATGTGCGACACGGCCACAATCTTACATATAAAATTTTAAGCTCAGTACCAGACTGAAATCCCTGCTAGACTTGCACCATGTCCAGGTTACTTTACACTACGACTTGTCAATATAATTTTTGAAATATAAATACAATGTGAGGTATTCCATCATCCTGTCCATTGATTTAGGTCCACACATATGCCATGGCGTGTGAAATGCGGGTACTTGCGGCATAACTTTACAGTATAATTCTTATTTATCGTATTTCGAAAGCATCAACCGGACAGAAGTTGTTTTATTACCTTGTCCGTTTATGTAGGTCCCCACGAATCCCGTGGCGCTGATGTTCTTCCGTCCGACGGCGTAGTTGATGACAGTGGCGACGCTGGTGAGATAATCGCCTTCCAACGCAGTGGCGGTTTCTCCATAAACATCTGTATACGTCCCCACTGCCATTCCATACAGTAAAGCGATGGCTTCTGCAAGAAAAGTATTAGTTTATTTTTAAAATATAATTAATTTTAACCTGAAACTTATTGCTTTTACAATTAGTTAAGTTTAGTGTAAAATAAATGCAATTGATTTACAAGGAGGAAATAAAAATCTATTAATTGCTACTGGAACAATGATTATAAATTTTATTTTTACCACAGAAGCTTTCGATGCGTTTGTGAATTATTATTAGTTAATATATCTGAAACACAAAATATTTTTTGTTAGAAAAATAGCAAAGTTGCGACAAATGGTAAGTAAAGAAGTAGTGAAATCCACGAACGGTTCAAAAGCTTTTATGATGAAAATAAACGTTTTATTCTTTGCTGCTGTAGCGATTAAAAGTTAACTTTAATTACATTGGTGCCCCACTGACCTTTCGATTTCAAATAGAAAAGCGATAAGTTTTACACAAAAAAGGGTTAAAGTAAAAGATTTACCTAAACTTTAAAAGATTTTCACAATTTATCTATGCCTAAACCTGAAATTGTGTCTAAATGTAAATTGAAACCTTTTTATTTTGAGCGTCAACTTTCTAAAAGTTTTTGATGACTTCAAAATCTCTACTTACAAATCGAAATACACTGTATTTAAAAAAAAAAAGTGTGATCCAAAATACTAAATTATAATAAACGTTATGTTTAATACTATTAGTTTTTAACATTAAAGGTGTGGTTTAAATAAATGTTAGTTCAAAACGCACTCATTTTACTTCCCCGGTTTTTCATCAAAGTTAAATTACTAAGCAGCATCATTTATGGCTTTATCTTTTTGATCAAGAAAACTGAGAGTAAAGGAAAATATTTAGTTTTTTTTAATCCTGCAAATTTAGCAAGAAAAACTTCGATTAAAGCTGTTATTTAAAAAACCTTATTTATCTAAGCTTCTTTGTTGTAGAATCATAAACACATATTAAGACGAGACGAGCGTAAAAAATGAGGCAAATGTATATTGGGAATATACAAAAATGAAAGTTTCAATTTTTACCCACCGACGTTAAACTCAGCAAGAACTTTTGCAAAACGTTTTTACTTACATTAAAACGTTAAAAAACTAAAAAATGGATGTGTCACCAGTGCGGACAAGAAAGCAGTCCATCAATACAGAAATAGATTGTCTTTGACTAATTCATATATCATGGCATTTGCTTTTTTGGCACAAACTTCTTTAGCAACTCATGTATTTAATGTTTCGCTGATGGTTGCTATGTCCTGATTTTAGAATCAGTCATAAAAGCAATTAATAGACTAGTTCGGAATAAGCGTCTTTTACTGTATAAGGGAGAGTACAAAAAGAAAAAAATAAAATTTGAAAAAATCTTAGCTTTCTTAGTTTCTTAAGTTTAAACCTATACTTCATAAAAATTGCTAGACGATGATATGTTTCACTACATTGAAGTGCTGTAATATATCAATTTGTGCAAATAAATTTTTGTTTTTTAATTAAACGTCACAATAGTTTGAAATCAACACTAAAATAGTATTTTCCTGATCAGTGATTTCGAATTAGTAAAAATAAAAATGAAATTTGTGCTTTTAAACTAATTTTAAACCTACATAGGTTTGTTTTTAATGTTTTGCTTGTAAAACTATTCAAAATTTAAAAATTAATTTTGAAAAGTCCATTCCAAACTTTTAAATTAAGAATTTTCTGTAATTGAAACATTAAAAAACTGGAAATCAAGCGCGCCAGCAGCGCCGTCCCTACGAAGCGGCAAAAAACTAAAAATCCCCAAAAACTGCTATTGCTTTTGCAATATTTAAAAAGTATTTAAGAAATTTTGAAGAGAAGGGGTCGAGATTTTGAACCAATAAATATTTGAAATATTTTAAACCGTAAAATGTACTAGTCGCTCGCTGTTTCTCAATTTTCCCTCTACATATGATTGGCGCTAGTAGTTATTGTACCTTCTTCCTAACACTAAAAAACCCTTATTCCAAACTAGTCCATAAAGGAAGGTACCTTTGGAGTTGCGGGATGTCCCAGTGTGCCCAGTGTTTAAACTACATTATTATTGTACGCTGTTAACAAGACTCAGATAACTATTGCCAGCTTATTGTTTGACCCATTTTTGCTGTTGTTAATTTTTATTCTTGTCTGTCTATGGCTGTATGGGCAACTGAAAGCTGTTTCATTAAAAAACTTAAAATGATAACAAAAAAATCTTACCGTTTAAACCGTTTTCACCGGAGTACAGTAAAAGTCGTGTCGCGATTTTTAACTCACTTCCAGAGCCAGACGCATTACCTCTGAAATTTTATTTAAACATATTTATAGTATGGAATTTTTACATAAAAAAATTATAACAACTAATTTTTTTTTATTTCAACAATTCTTTTTTAAACGCAAAAATAAATTTAACAAGCTATACAAAATAAGGTATACAGTTATTTATTTTATTGTTTTTTTGTAAGATATTAATTTTTTAAATAAATAGAATATCGATGTTATCCCTTCTTTTTTGATTGTTTAAAGTTTTTGTAGAATAAAAGGCTGATGTCATTAAATTAGTGCGGTCCATTTATCTGTCTTAAATTAGCGCAATTTTTCTGGCGTGCAGTACAGATTTAGGCAGTAGGTACTCATTGAATAGCTTATGATTTTAAAGTAAAATATTTTTTCTTAGTATAAAACATTTTATTTAAATATTATGAACTCTTCTTATGTTGCCCAAAATATTGATAAATATTCTACTTTATACTTATCGTCACTAAGCAGAAATGCACCACTTTCTGTTTGTATTGAAAAATCAAGCAGTTGGCCATTTCACATAGAGCACCATTATAGTACATATGGTACAATATATTTTAATATTTTTGGCAATATTAAAAAATTTATAATATTTATGTTTTATTTTATACTAAGGAAAAATCAAATGCGAATTATCTGGTCGATTAAATAAAACCAATGCCTCAGATAATTGACATGCTAAAAAATGTACAGGTATTATTATCAAAAATATATAATATACCGAAAAATGTGCAACTCCTATATAAAAAAGTACGGAAAGTATGCCATTATAATGAGCCTCTCCATTATAATGGCACTCTCCATTATAATGGCATAGTAGTCATTTTAATTCGGCGAATTAAAATGGAGAGAAAGCCTTTATAATAGCCATTTATTGATTTAATTTCACTTGATATATACTCACAAGAGTGTAATACTGTCCGGGCCGCATGAGTTTTACCGTGTTGGTCATTATTAAACCGAAACGAAAAAACTCGAGCGGCCCGGACAGTATTACACTTGTGAGTATATATGAAATGAAATTAAATCAAGAAATGGCTATTATTGTGGCTTCCTCTCCATTTTAATTCTTCGAATTAAAATGACTATACTATGCCATTATAAAGGAGAGTGCCATTTATAATGAGAGGCTCATTATAATGGTCTACTTTTCCGTACTTTTTTATATAGGAGTTGTACGTTTTTCGGTATAACATATATTTTTGTTATTATTATGGTAAATTCTGTGTAAAGCCGTGTATCATGTGGCTTACATAGTGTATTTACCACACAGTCCAGAGCAGCTTGCCTATCTAGATAATGAAAAAAAATCTTTTAAAATTTTACCTGACACCAATACCCCCGTAGGCGTTTCCTCCTTCTAAAGTGGTCTCGATTTCAGTTTCAATTTCCGAAGAAATATTACCCGTAGCTAACGCTTCAAGTTGTGCCATGGATAGCTCTAAAAAAATATTCTTTTAAGTGATTAAATCGATTATAGGCAAATCAAACCTAGCTGACCTCGATGATTTGTAGAATTGAATCGAGTTTAACAATAAACAATTTACAATTTTCAGCAAAAATGGTTTAATTTTAAAAATAAATGCTTTATTTTAACAATTATTAATCAAATTTTTCAATTTGAAACAAAAATACAAAAACTTTAAAGGCTAAATTTTACAATTTTTTATATATTTTTAAAAAGGGCGAAAATAACAAAAAAATTGCGTTGCAATTCGTTTTATAAAAATTTTATGCCCGCATAATTTTAATTGTACTTCTCGTGTCCCTTACAAATTAGGAGGTCAGCCAACTATAATAAAACCACTGAGAGCGATAAGAGCCATAGCTTAGAGGTAGAGCATTCAACTGCAGATCGAGAGGTCCCTGATTCAAATCCGGGTGGTTCCTATTATTTTCTTCGTGAACTCAAAATTTCCCTTTTTTAATTTTCAAGTTTCCTTTTTCAATTACTTGCAATTGCGCTTAATTTCGCATTTTTATAAAAGTGCAAAATTAAGTTAATTTAAAGTAATTAAGTTAATTTATATATTTATTTATGTAAACTAAATTAACATGCACATTTTTAAAAATTACAGCTGAACTTTTTTGTATATTTAGTAAAAAGGCGAGAACTAAAAAAACTGTGTTGCAATTTGTTTTTTTAACGAAAAACGTCATGATGGCACAATTTTATTTGTTCTTCTCGTGTACCATACAAATTTACGAAGTCAGACACATATAATTTAATCATAAGTGATTAAATTGATATCACCTATGGCGCAGTGTACTAATTTGCCGTTTTAATGTGTTTCGTTCGGCAAATATACATTAAATTGTTTTGTTGTAGGCGCTGCCATTATAACTTTGAAATTCATTAGTCATCGGAAAGAAGCTAGCGGAATCTAGCAAGAGACATTTCACAAAGCAGGCGCTGTTATACACAGCAAAACCTTTATAACTTCACACAATTTTATGAATTGATTTATTAATCATGCGGTGAAATTTGTAATACATCAAAATTAATTCAATTTATCTGATATTGAAGGATTTTATCGTGGTGAATAAGCTAGTATGGCTCTTACCAAGTCTTACTTTTACCAAACCCCACTTCAGTTTAGAAGCAAAAAAACTCGTGAACTAACATCTCTGCTGAAGACTCCACCTGGGTTTTTCAGCTCTTAGCCGATTGCACGAAATGGTTAACTAACAACATAAAAACCATGTAAAACAAAAAAAATTACAGAAAAGAAAAATTATAATCAAAAATTTCAAATACTTGTTTGTTTCGTTTTTATCGTTGTTTTAATAAGTAATCTCAAGCTACCCTGTTTTTTTCTCTTATAAATTTCTGAAATGTGATGTAAACAAGTTGTCGTCATGTTTTAAAATTTTTTTACAAAAATACATCTTGAATGAACCAAAAAGGAATTACAAATGGAAGCAAAGATAAAAAGATGTAACATGTTTTACCTGTTGTTCCTGTTCCATTGTTACCGATACCTTGGGACTGAGTCAAAACGTTCATATAAGTTGAAGTGCCATTAGCTAAAGCTTTTACCTAAGATTTTTTAAAGTGCCTTACACCCCACATAATACAAGAAATTTACTAACGTTTGCAGAGAATAACAGCCGTATTGAAAATATTTCAAAAATATATAAATACCTTCTGAAACGACATATAATGATTAGTTTAATTGGAGTGTATGATGACCCTAACTAAAGAAGGCTTTATTTACTTAAGGAATGATCCAAAAACGCCATAACTTAATTTAATGAGATAAGTTAAAAATAAGCCTTAATTTAAACGCTAGGACATCAAAAATATTAAGAAGCTCACTAAAAGTGTGTCCCAAATTTAAGATACTAAATATATCAGAATACTGTATAAAGTTATTTTTTCTTTGTTTTATGATATAAATATTTTCTATTACCGTTAGCTCTTTTTCAACCTGTACAATAATTCATCAAT
The DNA here is from genome assembly GCA_030248175.1 of Microlaimidae sp. YZB2_3. Taxonomy (NCBI): domain Eukaryota; kingdom Metazoa; phylum Nematoda; class Chromadorea; order Desmodorida; family Microlaimidae; species Microlaimidae sp. YZB2_3. Next base: position 32,590 of record JASAMX010029168.1, read on the forward strand.
TCATTTATCCAGTTATTAACAAGATATAGTGCGCTACGTTGTTTGTACGGCACATTTCTGTATGTTAGATCTGAAATTTTTAAAAGCTCAGAACACTTCTGTAAATAACTAAAAACAAATGCCGTCTGCTAAAGAAACAAAAATTTGGGGTTAAATACTGGGAATATCATATTATTTTCAGTATGAATTATTATTATTATTATTGTCATTTTTTTGTTTAACTTATTATTTAATCCCATATACAATAATTTTTTCTGAATTTTATAGCAAACTAACATATTTTGAAAATTAACTAAAAACATTAAAAATACCTCTAAAATGCGGCTAAAAACTATAATCATGTTTGAAAACTATAATCATGTTTCCAAAATTACTCATTAAAGAAGCGGAATGTGGTTCAGCTACAATAAATGGCCGAAGTACCCAAGTACTTTGGGGGTAGGATATCATCCCTAAAGTCAAACCTAACGTGGCTGCTGCAGATCTTCCGTGAATGAAAAATCGGGGTCCGCATAGACCGAATAGTCCGCATAGTCTTCGTTTTTATTTGATAGACAACAACATTGAAAACGTACATTAAATCATTTACGAAAAGGTTGTAGTTAAGATGCTCTTTTCCAAATGTTGATTATGAAACTAGAATAGCAGCTTTAGGTCTTGAAAAACTAGAAACTCTTCCGATTAAAAACAGACTTAAAGATTATTTCAAAATAACAAATGGATTAGTAGATATTGAACCAAAAACTTTTTTTGTTGTAACTAAAGTTCATATTGTATGTAGAGGTAACGAACTACATATTGTATGTAGAGGTAACGGGGTCAAAATTGTGGGTTCAAAATACAAACTTAACGCAGCAAAATATTTTTTGTAAATTGTGTAATCAGTGCCTGGAATTCTTTGCCTAGCGGTATTGTTTTATCAAAAGCACTTGCTATATTTACGTTTAATTGTTTAAACGTTTAAATAGCCTTCTTATATAAATTAATAATCCCTGTTTTGTGTTTTTAATTTAAATTTTACCTCGGTGAGTTTTAAAATTTTTAGAAACCTTTTCAACTGTTACATTGACAAAACTCATTTACATATTTTTTTTGGTTTCTGTTAATATTTAATAATATTAATTTTGATATTGTGATTAACTTTTTTAGATTCATATATTTTCTTAAACATTGTACTTATTTGTTACTAATGTAACGTGTACAATAAAGATTTTTCATTCATTCACACCACCCACGTTTGGTTTGCCAATGGTATGTATGTAAACGGCTCTCTTGACGTTGTTTGCAGTTTTTCACTGCAGTCTTAATAAACGTTACAAACTGATAATTTTAAAACAAACAACTTGTTGTTAAATATATTTATTTATTTTATTTTTGATCAGATACCAGAACTATCAATCAATTCTTTTGCATAATCATGTCATATTTTATTTAAAAAAAACTAAAATTTGCGATTTAATTGCCGTCAACATAATTTTAAATTTAACAGATACTAACGTAGCTATCTGAATGACTCTAAAGGCTCAAAAGAGCTCTTATTTAAGTCATATTAAAACATTTTTTAACTAAGTGCAATGATTTAGCAGTAACTTAAGCTGGGAGTAAATTATTTTAAGGTATAACTACCCTATTTGCAAAAGAAAATTTTCGTGCATTAATTTGACTATTCTCAGAAACTTATTTTAAAGGTTGCCCACAAGTGGGCTGCAAGTTAAAATTTTAAAAAAACATCAATGACTTGCGGATTGTTTGAGCCATGTATAATTTTAAAACACTCATATGAATTAGTTTTATATTTTTTCTCAATTAGCCTTTGTTCATAATCAACAAGTAATAACTTGCATTTGTAGAACAACCTTCTAGTAAATTTTTGCTGCATTTTTTTTCAAAACAATAATAATCCTTTTGCAAAAAAGGGTTCAAACTGCACTGACATACTCTAGAATTGGTCTGACGTGGGACTTTTATGCTCTAAGAAGATTATTTTTAGAGGTTTATTTAAATGTTCTAAAATAAGTGATGTTACTCTCATTGCTTTTTTTGCTGTGGTTTAACAATGTTAAGAGAATTTCTTATCAAGGGATATATAAACACTTAGGTTTCGCACCAATTGTGTAGTTGCAAGTACATTTTTACGAAGCGCTCAAATTTACAAATCATCGCCTCAAACTATGAAGTCTATAATATTCAGAATTTCACATTTAAGGCTGGTTCATACTTATGACAAAACGTCCTTTGGACAAAGTCCACAGGACGTTTTTACGCTGTATTTGTTTATTGGACAAAGTTCAAAAGAGTTTTGTCATTTGAACTTTGTTCAAAGGACGTTTTGTCATAAGTATGAACCAGCTTTTATGATCTGGCAACTGCAACTGCCATTTTTTGACCAACTGTATATTCTATCTAAATCTTCTTAAAGTATTCAGGACTAAACTTCATAGTCCTTAGATTAAAATTTTACAAACAATTTTGCATTTTAATCAAATAATTTAATTAAAAATAAAAAAATGGGCCCAAAACAGAATCCTGAGGAACTAAGCTTTTTGTGAATTTGTATTACGAGAGGTTTTATAAATAAATTTGATTTTCATAAATGTTTACAAACGATATAATTAATTTTTCCAAGGCTTAATAATTTGTGCATGACATTTCGGGAAGAAAAATATGAATTTAGTTACTACAAAAAAATGTCTATCACTCTGTTTTATACACTACATATATAAACTTTCTCATAAATCTCATACTTTTATTTCAAGCGAACTCTTTGCTCTGTAAAGTTAATATTAACTTGTTTATTTTTAATAAGTGGGTTATTGACACTGTAAAAAAACCTTGTTTCTTCCAAAATTTTGGTCGGTTTCCCCGCCGTCACCGGTTTTTGTGGATCCTGTGGCATTGGAAAACGCGTTGGATTCAATATTTCCCGTCATATTGGCGATATACCTACCTGAAATTAAACAGTAATCTTAGATATATCGTGGAAGTAGTTTTTCTCCGACACCCTTAATTACTTTAGTATTGTCATACGCAAGATTATATATATATAATATTCTGTATAAACATGTAATTTTAGCTAGATGTTTTAATTAATGTTTTAACTTAAAAGCTTTTAAAAAAAAAACGTAAAATTCCATAGCTTTAATGTTGTGGTTTTTAAAATTATTTGAGTAATAGCAAAAACTTACATTTTACAGATGTAATAAAGGCAAACGCTAAAACCGCTAACAAACTTATACGCATGTCGTTTATTAAAATCAACCGATTTTTATTAGAGCAAAATCATTTGCAAAACACAATTTTTATACACAAAATATCGTGGTTTATTTTAATGAGGAAATAGGTGTCACGATTTCGTCGTGTAAACAGGAAGAGTACCGCTAGTTTTCGTTTTTCGCTAATTGGCCATAATCCTTTCAAAACTTACCATAATCCCGCACAATCCTTCGATTCACAGATCCAAAACACGGAGTAGGCGGTATCGCTATTTTAAAATTTAAAATAAAAATTTGAAAATTTAAAACGAGCGTAGGAAAAATTCACCTTAACCGAGGTGCGATTTTTGTGAATTAACAAAACTCATAAAACTGTAGAAATCATTATAATCGAAACATTTAAGCCTGTTTGTGTTGCAAATGTTGATGACAAATATGGGAAAAAAATTGAATCTTGCGTGATTGCTTTTTCATTTTTCATTCTCAAAAATTAGGAAAAAATAATATATTGATATCGCTATGAAAAAACAAGATTAAAAAATTTCCAGTTTTAAAAAAATTTAACGTTGATAGGCGGTAGAATTAACCTAAATTTTTCTGCTAAAAACAGGCTTTACAAGTTTTAGATTTAAAATATTGTACTTTGAATTAATTAACATTCATAAATCTGCACGATAAACTATTTTGTTTGAAAGAATAGGATGTCCTGAATCATTACTGCACCCTTGTTTTGGGGTTTTTAAGCACAAACGATGAAAAATATTTTTTTGAATTAAAAGCTCAATCTAATGATTTACAATATTTTGAAATAACAAATAAGATTCTTCCAATAAAATATTTTCATAAATTAGGAAAACTGGGACTTATTTAAATAATTTATGTTGCTGTATTCAAAACTTATTTATTCTAACGTTCTTTTTCTATAAAATAGTTATTAGTATATAATTAATTAATTATTTATTTATTTACTTGTCATTTGAAAGAAAAGTACCATTAATATTAATCACAAACATAAAAGTTAATCAAATATATTTATCAAGAAAAAAAAATGACAAGAGGGCAGGTAAAGGTCGAAGCACTTATATACCTCCCTAACCTAACGAAATACATTAATGCACAAATTAGTATACACGATAAAAATTCTTTAAAAATTGTTCGATAGATCTAATTAACTAATACTTATAACAAACACAAAAGTCACTTATTTTAATGCAATTTAAAGAATTTTTGAATTTATTTAATGTGTTTGCATTTACAGTACTATTTGGTAAGGCGTTTCATACTTTTAATACGCGATTTGCCAAAAAATATTTCCGCAAGTCAATATTGCTGTGAGCTAATGGTTTAAGTGTCAGTAGAACCCGGTTTACATTTCAATTCAGCTTACATATGTTCGATGGTTTGATAAAATGTAAGATAACAAAAAATCCAGTAAAGATCGCTTACACAAACTTTTGGCTTGTTATTTAAACATATGTAACAAACATATTATTCAGTTAGCGCGCACACAATATTTTCTTACACAAACCGGCAATAAAAAAAGAAACGCAAGTGTGTACAAATATGTTACATCGCGCTTTTTTGATTTTGTTCGTAAGCAAGTTTATCTTTTATGCTACCACCAAATGAGTTGATTTTTGTGGTAAGCTATGAGAATAAATATAAAAATTAATATACCTACATGTAATAATAAATCCATATAAGGAAGAGCCGCCATTTAATAAAAAATAAACATTGGTTTTCGATTTGGTGTTTACTGTAATTTTACCGTTATTGTTTTTTAACTTTATTTTCAAAATTTAAAATTTAATATATAAAATTTTAAAATTCTCCGTACTATGAATCAAGACCCACAAGCCGAAATGAAAGATATTTCCGTGGAATTTTTGGGGACCATTTTGGGTCGAACGCTGGATATAGACGCGGTTGTGGAAGGTTCAATTAAACTTTTATGTGTTTACAATAACAAAATGAGTCAAAATCATTCTCAAATACTTGCCACTTTGTAACATTTTTTAACCCAAATACTATAAACTTTATAAGTTAGAGGGACCTTAATTTCATATTAATTGCGACTTTTATGCCGTCGAAATGATTCGCTGACAAGCGATTTATTTCCTTACTAGTAAATATTTCCGGAGCACCCTCCTATTTTTTGGGCTTAATGAGTAATGTCATATTAAATATTTTTTTGTAAACTATTTTTTACAACTTTCACCCAAGAAAAGCCAAGAAAAAACCAAGAAAGCCAAGCCAAAAAAGCCAGGAAACTTTAAAGTCAAAAATTTTTTTGGACTCTAGGCATTTTAAATTTTTTATACAAAGATTTAAAGTAAAATCTTAAGTCAAAGCAATGTTAATCTAATTTTGTTCCGCGCTTTTCGAACATTTAATATGTCTTTCCTGCTTAAAACCTACACTAGTTATGTAAGACCTCTACTCAAGTTTGAAACTTTTGCTTGGAATCCTCATTATCTTATGGATATTGAGCGTCTTGAAAAAGTGCAGAGGTCATTCACCAGAAAACTTTATTAAAGATGCTCATTTTCTACAGTTAACATAAGACCCGTCTCTTAGAGCTTAAATTTCAAGCTTGAAACTCAAAGGTTAAGAAACTCAAAGGTCATTTCATTAGACTAAAAAATTCAACAGTGCTGTGTAATTAGTTCAACGTATAAATAAATTATTATCATATGGTAGAAATTTTTATTTAGTGGGCAGCTGGCCAAATCAAATACAAATTTCTTATGATGCATATCATGTTCATCTTAGACTAGTCCACATCTTTTCTGTCTAAACACACGCCTGGAGAGAAATCGCCCCTTTTTTCTGCTCTATTCTTAGAGCATTTTCCAAGGCTAGTCTACCACTTTTTAAAATCAAATTAAAAAAGTAACCTTATATAGTATATTATTAGCTGCTCAATGACAAATGTTTAATCATCCGTTGCCGAGACATAATGTTTTAACCGTTTTAATATTATCAATAGAAAACGTATTTTTCGTTAACATTAACAATGTGAAAAACTTTGGCGAAATTTTTCATTCTTTATTTATGGTTCATAAATTGAATTTTTAAATTAAATATAAACAGTTTGAATCAATAATAATATAAATAATAATAATAATATAAATAAGCAATATAATATATAAGCATATACAATATATAAGCAATAATATAAATTTTTAGTAGTGCTCGATTATTAATACGAATTTAAAATTATGTCAACAATTTAAATTTTGAATTTGGGATAATTAAAAAAGTGCCTCCGTAAAAAAATTATCGAGCGATTTTTTACCTTCTCCAAAGACCTCATGTTTATTTTTATTAATAAGTAACAGCGGAGGAATATCGGTTTTAAGATATAAGTGTTTGAAAAAAACATTTATTAATCATAAGAATAACAGGGACCTGTATTATAAAATTTATCCAAGTTCTCTAATTGTAGTTGGCGCGGTGTCATGGGGCTTAATCCCCGTGTGGCGGGCGCTCTTGTGCCACCGATAATTCAATTACATTTTTTGAAATAAAAAGAAGAAGAAGATAAAAAATTATTAAAAAAATTACGTACGTTCTCTAATTACTTGGAGCGGTGTAGTGGGGCTTAAATCGCCGCAGCAGCAAAAATTGCAATTGTATTTTGAATAAGACAGACGTAACTGAACCAAAAGCAGGACCAACA
>JASAMX010029172.1:0-10848 GCA_030248175.1 Microlaimidae sp. YZB2_3
ATTGCCGCTAGGATTCAAATTATCCGCTTCTGAATCTGGTCCATGTAAAATAACAGCATAAAATTTCTTCTACATTTGACTTTTTCTTACAAATAACTTCTTTTTCTGGCAAAAAATCAAAGTTTGAAGAATATAAATAATCTTTAAAATTTAAAAAAATTTGTTGGTCACATGGAACGATGGGACAAAATAATTATTTGGCTTCAGAACCTAATTTAAACTGATTTTTGCTAGATTAGTTATCCTAAGCTAAGAAAAACCTAAAATTCAAGCTAAATTGTATTTTGGCATATTTTGATTATGTCTTTTCGACAAATTTTCATTTTTTTTCAAAATTAAAATTTAGCCCATTTTTGACTGGTTGTGAAACAAAATGGTAGACACAAAAAAAATTTGTACTATATTAAAAGCAAAAGTTGTCATATATAAAAATATGTATTCATAAAATCATAAAAAGATATTTTTAAGGTAATCTGAAAAATATATTTTTAAGTTATTCTAAAAGCTAAATAAACATTTTTCCTTAACAACATAAATTGTACATACAAAAATATGCAATTTTTGGGTTAAATGGGCTCATAACTTCAACAGAAGATTTTAATTGTAAAAATAAACTTAATTTTGATGTATATGTGTTTATTTGGGTATACAAACTCTCTATGCGTATTTCTTTCGGTCAGTTAAGATAATCGGAGGTATGGTACTCAGACCTGTGCACGGTCTGGACTTGGTAGGCATTGCTCCCCACCAAAAATGAAAAGGTGCCTGGAATATGACGCCATTTTTGATGGATTATGAATGCTATTATTGTAATTTTGGCAGTTTTTGCCTATTTCAATGTAGTTTAAAATTAGACCCTATTTTTTTACTTTATTTTCGTCCACTTTTTTCCCTTTTCCTTTTTTCTCTTTTCTTCTTTTTCCTTTTTTTCTTTCCTCCGTTTTACTCTGCATTTCAAATTGCCGACCCCCCCAATAAAACCCGGGGGACCGTAACAGGTCCGGGCACTTGTACCAATGCATTTTGAGCAAAAGCGCGTCAGATAATGCATTTTTATTTAAGAGCTTGTGTTTTTCACTGACAAATATCTCTGTATTTTAACACTACATTGCACTTTTCAAAAATTAAAACTGCTTTTTTTGATAATTCCCTAATTCTTGTAAATTTTGCAAATAATCTTTGAATTTGCTTTGTGTTATTTAAATAAAAAAGAACATCTTCAAATTTCGAAGCGTTTTTTCTCCAATTTATGTAACACTATTTCTAAATTTCATGGTTTTTTATTAACACAATATAGAAAAGAAAATTTTTTAGAAAAAAAATTCTTTTTTTTCCACATTTGAAAAAAAAATTAGTGATAATTTAAATTTTAGACTTTTATTTTCAGATTAAAATGTTTCAGTTTTAATGAAAATCACCCAACTTTTTACCCCATATTGTAATAATTTCGAATTTATTAAAATTTTTACCATAGAGAAAAAATATCATTTCCTTCACTTTTTTGTTCTATAATTTGTAATTTTCTAACCATTTAGAGCTAAATGTCCATCCAATCTATGTATATTAATCTTATAAAAAAGCAAAATCTCAAAAATGTTTTCCACATAATTTTAGTGATTTTTTATTAAAATTTTATCCCTTCACTGTTTTACGAGCAGAAAACATGAATTCTTGATACAGAAATATTTGGCTGAGGTCTCTGTTTTTTGACTTATTTTTACAAAAACGAACAAGATATTTAGGTAAAAACATGACGAAAAAATTTTTTTAATTTTAAAAATTCATTTTTTAAGTTTTGTCCCCTCTCAATAATAAAATTTCTTTTTTGTAAAGTACATCATAATGACAAGTAATCAATTTCTTTTTAAAGTTAAGGAAAATTGCAACGCAATTTTAAAGTGGGAATTTCAAGGTGTTTTCGTTTTGGAAAAACACCCTGGTACCTTCACAGCGTTTTTCCAAAAAAAAAACAAGTTATTTAAAAAAAAAAAAAAAAAAAAAAAAAAAAAAAAAAAAAAAAAAAAAAAAAAACCTGTAAAACGTTAAGTATGTTAATTTTCATGGCATGCAGAAAAAAAAGGTAAAAAATACTGTATATTCCAAACACAGGCAAAAGGAGGAGAAGGCTTTGGAGAAAAAAAAATTTAAAATCTTCAAAATTTCATATTTTTTCAAGTTTTGGGGTTAAAATAGTTAAAAAACAACTTTTCCATCTTAATTTTCGGTGTAGATTTTATTAATATCTTTAATTTTGAGTTTTTTTTGATTCATGAAGTATATGGGGGTGTTTTTTTGAAAAAATGGGTGTTTTTTTTGTTCACTTACGTATAAGTTAAAAAGCCTGTGGATGGGGTTAACTGAAATTAACGTTAAAAAACTAACCACTTTTTGTTTATGCAAAATGCTGCAAAAAATAATTTCAAAAATAAATATTCTCATTGGAGTATATTATTATAATATTATATAATATATAAATTTTGTAGTTTGCAAAATTATCGTTTACATTATTTGATTTTTCGTTGATTACCTTTATCACATAATTGTTTTTTATACCTCAACGTTTTTGTTTTTAAAAACACATTATCAAACGTGTTAAAATTAAAATAGTAAAACTGCTTAAACGGGGCTAGATGTTTCAGAATAAACTGTAATTTAGTAATTCTAGAATGACTCGTAAATGCTCAGGTATAATAGTGAGACTATAGTGGGATGCTGGGATGGGATGAATTATACTGTGTTCCTATTATTACAAAATCTTTATGGTAAATTTTAATTATTTTTAATAAAAAATCATGTAGTTATTTTTGTACAAAAACAATTTCAGATGAAAAACAAGAATTAAAACACTATTTTGTCAGGAAAAAGATTCTTCTAAACCACAATTAAACTAAAACAGAAATATATGTATACATTTAGAGAACTGTAATCAACAATTTTATTAAATTGGCTAAGTATGTTATTTTTTTTCTTCCACATTATTTTGACAAATTTAAAATGTAAGTTTACAAATGTTTCATAACAATTTGAGTATAGGGTGTAGTATACCCAACTTCAGAGCAGGGACGTAAAATCAGGGGGGTGCGAGGGGGCCCTTCTCTTGAAACAGTCGGACAGGGAAAGTGGTTGGGCTGGTGAGGAAAGGGTGGAACACCGCTCCGAAATATTGCCAGAATTCCAGAGGCAGAAATTGTTTAGCGCCGCGTCGTCGCGTCAAACTATAAACTAGTTCGGTACCACATGACTTCTAAAAAACAAAAAAAAATTGGCTTCTTTTCGTCTCAGCGCCAGCGGTCAAGTTCAATAATGCGTATTTTTGGGTGCACTCACCTCGCCTTAATGTTATTGACAAAAATGCATTATTCTAATAAACAATAGGTACTATATACACATTATTCAAAGCAAAAAATATTTGTTTGATTTGTGTACGTTCTTCCGGGAGGCCTAAACCTCTGGAATGCCGCTCCACTGCGCTTTCGGAGCCCAAGGTGGGTGTAGTGGAACGGTCCAGACTACGGGCATCACGGAGAAGGGGGAAAACTAACCCCGTATCCGGCAAATGGGGGTTCAAATCCTAACCCTCTCCCTAGAAGTGGGGGGAAACTTAATTTCCCAATTTTGAAAAATAAAGAAAAAATGTCATATTGCTTCCAACCATAATAGAGAGGGAATCCATTTTAGCCTCGAAATTAGAAAAAAAATCTAGGTAATTAAATTTTCAAATTTTTTACTGTATCTTTAGAAACTTGACTCCTTCCTCAGAAAGTCTGAATTTTTTGTACTAAATTTTCTTCCAAAAAAATGTGAATCTTTATAATTCATGTCTAGCATCTTTTATACCTGCAATAATTGTTTTTATTCAATAAAGTATGATTCTGAATAAACTATTATGAACCTTTATAATGGTTTAAATATTTCGCTTCGGAGATTGTTACACGACACTTTGTTTCAAAAATTCACGTGGGTCTACCTAATGCTAGGGGTTCGACTGGGAGATTCCTAAGATTGAAATGCTATTAATCTGGGTAAACAGCCCCTCCCTACTTGTTTCCTACCGTGTTCATTGCATGGTTCCAACTAACTTAAGCTTTGAGGGTCAAAATAAATGTTTTAGGCACACCAAAAATGAATACAAAGGGCTTTCTTTGACTAAAATTAACATTCATTTTTATTTTAAAATCGACAAATTATGGGTAAAATATCCAGAAAAAAACGGTATGGTAAACTATTGTTTAACCCCACCCTCCTAGCTAATTTAGCAATTAACCATGATTTTGACCAACTTGTCCAAGCAAATTTTTGGGACCAAATTAAGTCAAAATTTACAAGGTTTTCAAAGGTTTTCTTTTTTGTGAAATTCAGGTTGACTATTGTACTTTTTAACCAAAATACTAGTTTTAACCCCTATCTAATGTTTTAGCGGTAAAAACGTGTTTTCTTGGTTAAAAATTACAATAGCAGACATTGGCAGAGCCTGAATTTCACAAAAAAGGAACTTAAAAACCTTTGAAACCTTGTAAATTTTGACTTAAATTCATCCCCAAAATTTTGCTTGGAAGCATACATGGACAAGTTGGTCCGAAGTGGGTGGGTTAATCCCTAAATTAGCTAGGAGGGTGGGGTTAAAATCGGAGAAACGCATTTTACCCATACCGTTTTTTTTCTGGAGTGCATTTTACCCATATAATTTGTCGATTTTAAAATAAAATAGTTTAAAAAATGTTAATTTTAGGTCAAAAAGCCCTTTGTATTGCATTTTTGGGCTTTTTTATTGCCTAAAACATTTATTTTGACCTCAAAACTTAAGTTTGGACGCAGTTGGAAGCATAGATGAACACGGTCAAAAAGCCAGTGGGGGGAGGGGGTGTTTACCCCGGGTAAATGACATTTCAAAATCTAGGAGGGGTGTCCCAGGGGGGTCGAACCCCCCCCTAGCGTTCTAGGGGGGGGGGTCGACCCACGGTGGAAGATTTTGAAACCTAGAGGGGGGTCAGGTCCAGGTGGGGTCCAATTTCCGAAGCAAAATACTTTTAAACCATTAAAGGTTTAATAATAGTTTTTTTATACGATAATACTACTTTTTATTGAATAAAAAGCGATATTCAGGTATAAAAAGGGTGTAAGAACATGAATTTGTGTAAAAAATTCACGTTTTTGGAAGAAAATTTAGTACAAAAAAAGTACTTAAAACTTTCTCGAGAGGGGAGGGAGAGGGGGTCAGATTTCAAAATCTAGAGGGGGGTCAGGAGTAAAAAATTTGAAAATTTGGGGTTGGGGAGGACCCCCCTGGATTTTTTTTCTAGGGGGGGCCCCAAAATTTCGAGGCTAGGAGGGGTGGACCCCACCCTAACCCCCCCCCCCTTGTTCATTTATGGTTGGAAGCAATATAAAAGACATTTTTTCTTTATTTTTTCAAAATTGGGAGGGATTAACCTTCCCCCCCACTTCTGAGCGGGGAGAGGGGTTAAACTAAACCCCCCATTTCAGAATATGGCGGGGGGGTTAACCCCCTTCTCCGTGATCGCCATCTACGTTTCAAACCATTTAGCTACACCCACACTGTAAACCAAAGCAGATGAGCAGCATCTCCAAGGTTTTAGGGTACCTATATGGGAGAACGGTACACAAATCAAACAAATATTTTTTGCTTTGATTGATGTGTATATAGTACTTATTGTTTATTAAATAATGTATTTTTGTCAATAACATTAAGCAAGATAAATAGCCCGAAATACGCATTATTGAACTTGACCGCTGGCGCTGAGCGAAAAGAAGCGAAATTTTTTTTTGCTTTTTTTAGAAGTCAATTGTGGTACCGAAACTAGTTTATAGTTTGACGCCGAGCAATTAGCGCGGCGCTAAAAAATTTAGGAATTTTCTGCCTCTGAAAACCACCCAATTTTACCATCTGGCGACTATTTCGGAGCAAGGTGTCACCCCTTTCCTCTCGCCCAGGCCCAACCACTTTCCTTATTTTCCCCCTGTCCGACTGTTTCAAGAGAAGGGCCCCCTCGCACCCCCCTGATTTTACGTCCCTGCTCTGAGGTTGGGTATACTACACCTTTATACTAAATTATTTTATGAAAACATTTGTAAACTTACATTTTAAAGCTTGTACGAAAATGATGTGGAAGAGAAAAAAAATTAACATACTTAGCCAATTAATAAAATTGTTGATTTGTACAAGTTTGTCTAAATGTATACATATATTTCTGTTTTAGTTTTAATTGTGGTTTAGAAGAATCTTTTTCCTGACAAAATAGTGTTTTAATTCTTGTTTTTCAGTCTGAAATTGTTTTTGTACAAAAAATAACTACATGATTTTTTATTAAAAATAATTAAAATTTACCATAAAGAGTTTGTAATAATCAGAAAAAGCGCGGGTATAATTAAGTCATCTGATCCAGCAGTCCACCTGCGTCCAAACGCTATAAGACCTGGCATTTTACAGTCATTCTAAAATTACTAAAATATAGTTTATACTCCAGCGTCTAGCCCCTTTAAGCGGCTTTATTATTTTAATTTTAACACGTTTGATAATGTGTTTTTAAAAACAAAAACGTTGAATTGTAAAAAACAATTATGTGATAAAGGTAATCAACAAAAAATCAAATAATGTAAACAATAATTTTGGACTCCAAAATTATATATTATATATAATTATAATAATATACTCCAATGGAGTATATTATTTTGAAAATATGTTTCCAGCATTTGCATCTGCAAAAAGTCGCACTTATTTTTAACATCCGTAACCGCATCCACAGGGTTTTTAACTTATACGTAAGTGAACAAAAAAAACACCCAATTTTTTTCAAAAAAACACCCCCATATCTTCATGAATACAACTCAAAACTCAAATTTAAAGATATTAATAAAATCTACACCAAAAATTAAGATGGAAAAGTTGTTTTTTAACTATTTTAACCCCAAAACTTGAAAAATATGAAATTTTGAAGATTTTAAATTTTTTTCTCAAAAACGAGTTTACCTATCCTTTGCTGTGTTTGGAATATCAGTATTTTTTACCTTTTTGAGCTACATGCATGAAAATTAACATACTGAACCATTAACACTCGATCTTTCACGTGGTAATCATGGTTCTTAGCTTAGTCGCACCATTTTTTTTTAAATAACCTGTTTTTTTTTGGAAAAACGCTGTGAACAAATTAGGGTGTTTTTCCAAAACAAAAACACCTTGAAATTCACTTAAAATTATATAGAGTGTGTTTTAACTTTAAAAAGAAATTGATTACTTGTCATTATGATGTACTTTACAAGAAAAAAATTTTATTATTGAGACAAGAAACTAAAAAAATATTTTTTTAAAATTAAAAAAAAATATTTCATCATGTTTTTACCTAAATGTTTGTGCGTTTTTGTAAAACATAATCCCCGAGTCAAAAACAGAGCCTCAGCCAAAAAAATGTTATGTTTCTGTATCAAGATTTTAAAATTCATGTTTTTCTGCTCATTATTAAACAGTGGAGGGGATAAAATTTTAATAAAATCACTAAAATTATGTGGAAAACATTTTTTAAACTGCTTTTCTGGGGTAAAAATGTGCGTAGATTCAATAAAACCAGGTTTTGTAGCTCTAAATAGGACTAAAAATTACAATTATAGACAAAAAAAGTTGAAGGAAATGATATTTTTTTGAACTTTTTTCTCTATGTAAAAATTTTAATAAATTCAAAATTATTACAAAATATACTTTTCTGGGGTAAAAAGTTGAGTAGATTTCATTAAAACTGAAACTTTTAATCTGAAAATAAAGGAAAAGGTCTAAAATTTTAAATTATCACTAAAATTTTTTTCAAATGTGGAGAAAAAAATTTTTTTAAAAATTTTCTTTTCTATATTGTGTTAATAAAAAACCATGAAATTTAGAGTAGTGTTACATAGGTAGAAAAACGCTTGGAGAGCTTGAAGATGTTCTTTTATTTAAATAACACAAAGCAAATTCAAAGATTATTGCAAAATTTACAATTTAGGGAATTATCAAAAAAAGCAGTTTTAAATTTTGAAAAAAAAATTGCAAATGTAGCTGTAAAATACAGAGATAATTATTTGTCAGCCGTATAGCTGACGCAAGCTACTTTTTTAAATAAAAATGCATTATATAACACACTTTGCTAAAATGCATTGGTACAAGTGCCCAGACCTGTTCACTCCCCCCGGGGTTTTATTGGGGGGGCAATTCCAAAATGGGGGGGCAACTTTTTTGAAATGGGGGGGCAATAAAACGGAGGGGGCACGCGGGGGGGGGGGAAAGAAAAAAAAGGAAAAAAGGAGAAAAAAAGAGAAAAAAAAGGAAAAGGGAAAAAAGTGAGAAAAAAGCAAAAATAAAGTAAAAATAGGTCTAAAATGGCTTAAACTACATTGAAATAGGCAAAAACTGCAAAAATTTGCAATAATGGCGTCATCATAGGTCAAAAATGGCGTCATAATTTTAGGGCACTTTTTCAGTTTTTGGGGGGGAGGGGGCAATAAAATGGGGGGGGGCAAATCCTCCAATAAAACGGGGGGGGGGGCATTTCCAGACCGTGCACAGGTCTGAGTCCCATACCATGTGTACCAATTATCAATTTAACTGACCGAAAAGAAATACGCATAGAGAACATTTGTATACCCCAAATCAGACACATATACATCAAATTTGAGGTTATTTTTACAATTAAAATCTTCTGTTAAAAGTTATGAGCCCATTTAAGCCCAAAAATTGCATATTTTTGTATGTACAATTTATGTTGTTAAGGAAAAATGTTTATTTAGCTTTTAAATAACTTAAAAATATATTTTTAGGATTGCCTTAAAAATATATTTTTATGATTTTATGGATATATATTTTTATATCTGGCGACTCTTAATATAGTTCAAATTTTTTTTGTGTCTACCATTTTTGTTTCACAACCAGTCAAAAATGGGCTAAATTTTAATTTTGAAAAAAATGAAAATTTGTCAAAAAGACATAATCAAATAAAATATGCCAAAATACAATTTAGCTTGAATTTTAGGTTTTGCTTAGGCTTAGGATAACTAATATTAGCAAAAATAAGTTTAAATTAGGTTCTGAAGCCAAATAAAAAATTGTTGTCCATTTTTTTGGTGGTCCATGTGACCAACAAATTTTTAAATTTTAAAGATTATTTTATATTCTTCAAACTTTAAGGAATTTTTGCCAGAAAGTTATTTGTAAGAAAGTCAAATGTAGAAGAAATTTTTATGCTGGTATTATTACATGGACCAGAATTCACAAAGCGGGATAATTGAATCCTCAGGCTAGCTTGGTGTTAGTTGATCCGGGGATAGCCCCCTGATTAATTATGGTGTATTCTGGAACCAACCAAGTTGGCCTGGAAACCAAGTAGTTAGCCAGGGGCTAGCTTGGAGCGAAATTAGCCCCTGAATAGCTTTGCTTTGTGAATTCCAACCATGGGCCGGAAAGCCAAATTCACAATGCGGGTATACCTAAGGTGTACCCCAAGTGTGAGTATGTGTATCTGAGGGTTATCCCTGAATAAACTATGCTATCCCTGAATAAGCCCTGGGATAAACTACTGTATATTCCACAATATACCATAGTTTATCCAGAGATACCCTAGTTTAACTGTGGATAATCCCCAAATTTTGTGAATTTCAACCATGGAGCCATCAATACGGTTGAATCACGTTTCACCTGCAGTCTTACTCTTAATTCACCAGGTGAATCCCACTGGCTGGAATTCACAAAGCGAGCGGAGTATATCTGGTGTATACCCTGTGTATATGTATCTGGAGTATACTCTGGATAAACCACAGTATACTTGAGGGCTAACTTGGAGTAAGTTAATTTGGACAAATTACAGTAGGTTTCAATATACCCTGGGCCAAGTATGTTAAAAATAAATGATAAAAAAAGATATAATAAGCAAAATTTAGCGCATTTATTTGTATAAAAAAGTGATAACCTTTTAAATCCCTATTAGGAAATTGTAACCTTGTGTGAAAAGTGATAAAAAAAATTTTCTCAAATAAAATATTTTTGGAACAAAAAATTTTGTATCGCGCTGCGATCAAAAAAATAAAATTTGTGTTTTTATTTTTTTTTGTTCAAAAAATTCTTTGTTTAAGATATATTCACAATATTTTGTTCTACCACTTTTAACACAAATTTGCAATTATATAATAGAGATTTAAAAGTTCATAAAGGTATAAGTCCCATTTGTGTACCAATTATCAGTTTGACTGATTAAAAAATAAAATATGCATATAAAACACTTTTAAACTCCAAATAGGACACTTAGACATCATTTTTAGATCATTTTTACGATTAAAGGACTTCTGTAAAAAGTTATAAGCCCATTTAAGCCCAAAAATACCTATTTTGGGTATGACAGTTAAAAAAAAATTTGTTAATCAACAAAATAAAGAGAAATTTATATTTTTACATTGATAAAAGTCTGAAGCATACATGGGCATGGGGGGGGGTTGGAGGGGGTTAACCCCCTCCCCCAAACTCTGAGAAGAGGGATTTAACCCCCCACCCACTCAAAAGTGGGGGGGGGAGAAAAGGTTAATTCCCCTCAATTTTGGAAAAATGAAGAAAAAAATGTCTTTTAAATGACTTCTAACTGCCTCCAAACTTAGGTTTTGAGGTCAAAATGAATGTTTTAAGCAATAAAAAGCTCAAAAATACAATAAAAAGGGCTTTTTGACCTAAAATTAGCGTTTTTTTTTTCTAATTTTCCTTCAAAATCGAAAAACGATATGGGTAAAATGCACTCCAGAAAAAAATTAATATGGGTATTTTGCGTTTCTTGGATTTTAACCCTTCCCCCCACTCCGGACCAACTTGCCCATGTATGGTCT
>JASAMX010029173.1:0-31932 GCA_030248175.1 Microlaimidae sp. YZB2_3
TGCCCCCCAATAGCCCACAAAAATTTTTCAACAAAATATCCTCAGTGGTTCAGAAGTTATGACCCCCAAAAAGGGCATTTTTCGACAATTCCGTACGTGACAAATTGCTCAATGGGTATTACGATTTATGTTACAAATTATGCACTGAAAGAAAGCGGTTACTTTCTACTATAATTTGATACCTTGACCGTTAAGATTGGTGCAGTATTTGTCGAAATATTGCGTTTCCCGTACAAAAACCCGCGATTTTTTTGTTAAAAACACCAAACGACGGCACTGATTTTGTGAAGTTTGCCCAACCTTTCTTTCCTTCACTTCGTGTTTTTAGCGAAAAAATCGAGTGTTTTTTGTACGAGAAACGCAATATATCGACAAATACTGCACCAATCTTAACGCTCAAGGTATGTATCATATTAAAGTAAAAAGTGGCCGCTTTCTTTAAGTGCATAATTTGTAACGAAAATCGTTATACCCATTGAGCAATCTTTCACGTACAGAATTGTCGAAAAACGCCATTTTTGGGGGGTTATTACTCCTGAACCACTGGAGATATTTTGTTGAAAAATTTTTTGTGGACTATTGAGGGCCGGGGTAAAATTTTTACAAAAAAATATCAAAATCTAAGACAAAAAATTTGACTCACCGCACCGCACCTTTAAGCAAGATAAATGGCTGGAATTATGCATACGCATTCATAGTATGGAATTTGACCGCTGAGGGCTGAGCGAATCAAAGCGGAATTTTTTTTTTGCTTTTCTGAGGGTCAATTGTGGTACCAAAACTATTTCAAAGGTTAGCGCCGAGCAATCGGCGAGGCGCCAGAAAATTTTTAATTTTTGCCCTCTGAAAACCCTCCAAATTTTAATATCTCGCGACCATTTTGGGGGGGGGGAGCGGTCGCCCCCCCCCCAGCCCAACCACTATATATTCTTATTTTCCCCCGTCCGACCATTTCGGGGGCGGGGAGAGGCGGCCGCTAGCCATTCTGCTTCACTTTGGTAACGTCCCTGGGGGGAGGGCAATTCCAAAACGGGGGCAGAGGGCACGAGGGGAAACTTTTTTGAAATGGAGGGCGCAATAAAACGGGGAAAGGCAAACAGGGGAAAAAGGAAAAAAAAAGAAAAAAAAAAAAAAAGAAGGAAAATGAGAAAAAGGGACACAAAAGCGAAATTAAAGTAAAAATAGGTCTAAAATGGCTTAAATGCATTGAAATAGGCTAAAAACTGCAAAAATTTCGCGATGATGGCGTCATAATAGGTCAAAAATGGCGCCATAATTTTGGTACTTTTTATTTTTGGGCGGGGGGGGGCATTAAAAACATAGATGTTTTTGGTCGGGTCCGCTAGGGGGAGGTCCACCCCCGGGTGGAAGGCAAAAATTTATTAGGGGGGTCCAGACACCCCTGGCTTTTTAGGGGGGTCGACCCCGGGTGCGAGATTTCAAATTTAGGGGGGGTCAGGGGGGTCCAATTTTTCAGCAAAATTTTTTAAACTCAATAATTTAAGTGTTTTTAGGTCTAATATTGAATTTTATTTATTATAACATCCTATTTAGGCCTAGAAAAGTGTATTTAAACACTGTTTTTAACTAAAAACCTGTGTTTTTGACAGTAAATAAAAAAATATACTTCCAAATTGGTCGGGAGGGGGGGGGGGGAGGGGTCCAGCCTTCCAGGGGGGTAGGTCGGACCGCTCTCGAGCTTGGGGGGGGAGGGGGGCCCCCCTGGATTTTTCCAGGGGGGGGGTCCAAAATTTTGGCTCTAGGGGGGGGGGTGCACCCCTCTGTCCCCCCCCCAAAACATCTATGATTAAAAAGGGGAGGGGGGGGGCAAATCCTCCAATAAAGCGAGGGAGATTTCCAGGTGCAATCTTGCACAGGTCTGAAAGTTCAATCTATTTTTTTAAAAACAAACGGTAAACGGCCAACCGGATTTTTTATTATGTTCTTTTTAACGTTATTACAACCTCCCTCATCTCATTTACAATGATTTTACATAACCATGAACGCCGTCAAAATTATAACAAGATTGATCGATACGTGACAAATTAGAAGTATAATAATATGCCTTGTCGGTCCCGCCAGAAACTTTCGTAATACCTAACTAAATTACTACGAAGCGGACGTGATATTATCTTTTAAACACAATAATAATAATTGTTTTGGAACACACGTTTTAGTAAGTAAAACTACGCTACAAAAACGATAATTTCAAATATTATAAACGTTATAATCTAAATATAATACCAGACCTGTGCACTGCCCGTGCCCCCCTGGGGTTATGGGGGGAATGCGGGGGGGGGGGGCAATAAAACGGGGGGGAAAGCAGGGGGGAAAGAAAAAAAAAGAGTAAAAAAAGAGAAAAAAGAGAAAAAAAGAAGGGAAAAGGGAAAAAGGGATAAAAAAGTGAAAATTAATTTTTGGGTACTTTTTCATTTTTTCGCGGGGGGGGGGGGGGTGGGGGCAATAAAACGGAGGAAGGGCGGGGGGAGGGCAAATCCTCCAATAAAGCGGGGGGGGGGGGCATTTTCAAACCCTGCCCAGGTCTGTAATACCACATTAAAATAATATAAATTTTATTCTTATATTTTTACTTTTGATTCCTTTGATTACTTAAATTGCATTGAAATAGGCTAAAACTGAAAAAATTTTGCAATGATGGCGTCATAATAAGTAAAAAATGGCGTCATAATTTTTAGGTACTTTTTCATTTTTCCGCGGGGGGCAATAAAACGGGAGGAGAGGAGGGGGGGGTAAATCCTTCAATAAAGCGGGGGAGGGCATTTTCAAACCGTGCACAGGTCTGTAATACCACATTAAAATAATAGAAATTTTATTCTTATATTTTTACTTTTGATTCTTTTATGCGCCCGAATTTAGAACTTACTACCATAGTACAATTATAGAGGACAAAAGGGGGGAGGTCGGTTGATTTAAGTAGACATTTATTTTTTAGGACATAAATGGGTTAACGGGGTTGGGGGTTTTAACGTATATATGCGAACGGGCGAAAACGAAGTAAAATTATAAAAAGAAACAATAAACGAAAAATACCCATAGTACCACAAACTGAGACAAAGCTGAGACAAATAAAAAGACATTTAGCAAACAAAATTAAAAATCATAAAATTGCGCTTTTTTGAAATATTAATGCTATAAGGAAATAGGAGAAACGATTGATTACCGAGTGGTGCTGGAGCAAAGTTCGAGAGAATTTTTACCAGCCTGTCTGCACACCCCAGTTTTTTCTTATGACCATAGGTGAGGATTTCAAAATTTTCCACCCCGAGTCGACCTCCCCCCTAGAAAGCTAGGGGGGTTCAGCCCTCCTAGGACCCCAATCCTATATTTTGAAATGTCATTTACCCGGAGTAAACACCCCCCCTTCCTAGCTTTGGTGACCGTGTTCATCTATGTATATAAATATAGCCCTCTGTTCCTGATGGACGAAGCTAGACATTTTGTATGGGTATGTATGTATCTTTACTCATATCTTAAAAGCATAAATTAATTAATAAAATTTTTTTCCGATATGCAAGAAAGTCAGATAAAGTATTATTTTTATAAATTCGACCGAACTTAAGAGCAAAATTTTAAGACATAAGGCAACAGGTTATATGCATATATGTTTGGTTTGGTAATTATAAGAATTTATCATAAAAAATTATCACCAGACAGGGACGTAACCAGGGGGGGCGGCCGCCCCTCCCTCCGAAATGGTCGCCAGATAGTAAAATTTGGAGGTTTTCAGAGGCTAAAACTCAAAATTTTCTAGCGCCTCGCTAATTGCTCGGCGCCAAACTATAAAATAATTTTAGTGACCCAATTGACCCCCAAAACCCAAATTTTTTCCGCTTCGCTCAGCGGTAACCTTCTATAGTATACATACATATATCTCGCCATTTATCTTGCCTAATGCTAATGTTATTTCAAAGTTAGTACAATATTTTTTATAAGTAATAAGTACTACACAGAAAGCAAAACAAACAATTATTGGTTGATTTATGTAGCACCCCTCCTAAATTTTCCAGCCGCCTATAGCATTGGCTCGGAATTTTTTCATATAGGTAGGTAGGTACACTAAAAAACATGGGTAATAGGTAAGATAATAGGTTATTAGGCCAAAAACAGTGTATTATAAAGCGTTATCTACGTTTATCCCTGCTTTTTTAACGTTTTCAAAAATTAAGGAGGGGGGGCTCCCATACATGGGCACGGGGGGGGGAGGTTGGGGGGTTAACCCCCCCCCAAATTCTGAGAAGTGGGGTTTAACCCCCCCCCCCACTCAGAAGTGGGGGGGGGGGAGAAAAAGTTAACCCCCCCAATTTTGGAAAAATGAAGAAAAAAATGTCTTTAAAATGACTTCTAACTGCCTCCAAACTTAAGTTTTGAGGTCAAAATGAATGTTTTAAGCAATAAAAAGCTCAAAAATGCAATAAAAAGGGCTTTTTGACCTAAAATTAGTGTTTTTAACATATTTTTCCTTCAAAATCGAAAAACGATATGGGTAAAATGCACTCCAGAAAAAAACGATATGGGTATTTTGCGTTTCTCGGATTTTAACCCCCCCTAATTTGGGGTTTAACCCCCGCCACTCCGGACCAACTTGCCCATGTATGGGCTCCGCCCCCCCCCCAAAAAAAAAAATTGGGGAGGGGAAGACGCCCCGAAATTTTTTTTGTACTACGATCCGCCCCCCTTTACCTCAAAATGAAACTCTGGGTACGTCCCTGTCACCAGATTATTTGAAAAGAACAAAAAAATTGTATAGAATTTAAGCGATTGACTTTGAAAGGGTATATAAAAATTTAATACAGTTTTTAGTTTTAGTTAGTACATTATTTCCGAAATTTTAGAGGGGTTAACATTCACCCGCCAACCTCCCCTCCAAATTTTTTGGGAAAGGGGTTTACGGTTATCCCTACCCCAATTATTAAAATTGAAAAAGAAATCTCTTTAAAATGACTTTTAAGTATTTTCAAACTGAAACTTGAAGGTCAAAACGAGTGGTTTACTTAAAAAAGTTTAAAAATACAATAAAAAATGCCGTTTGAACTAAATTTACTAAATTTAGCATTATTTAGCTATTATTTAGTTTCTTTGAAATCGAAACGGGTAATATGCACTTTAGAGAAAACAATATGGGTAAAAAACGCTTCTTGAAACTGAACCCCCTTCCCCCCCCCTCCAAAAAAAGGGAGGCGGTCGAACCCGGGAGGCCATTTTCAAATCTAGAGAAGAGTAAAAGGGTCCGATTTTTAAGCAGAATCGTGTTAAATCGTGTTTAATGCTTAATATTAAATTTGAAAGACTAATATGGGTTATTTAGAAGGGTTTAATAACTGTATCAAAATATTAAAGTTTTGTCTTTTTAACAGTAAATATCGACCAAAACATTATACTTGTAAATTGGCTAAGAGAAGGGTGCCTGAGCTTCGCTAGGTAAATGTGAATGAGTAGGCCGGACCCTTCTTTAAGCTTCGCGAGAAGGGACTTTCTTCGATTTTTTTCTAAAAGAAAGGGGAGTGGACGTGGACCTCCTATTCGCTCACATGTCACATCACACCTCTCCCAAAAACATCTACGAAGAGGATTGGCGGATTTGGTATGGAGCGGGGGGGTATGAAGCATACATAGGCACGGGGGGAGTGGAGGGGGGGGGTTAACCCCAGAGGAGTTTAACCCCCACTCAGAAGTGGGGAGGAAAAAAAGTTACCCCCCCCCCCTCCAATTTTGGAAAAATGAAGAAAAAATGTCTTTAAAATGACTTCTAACTGCCTCCAAACTTAAGTTTTGAGGTTAAAATGAATGTTTTAAACAATAAAAAGCTCAAAAATGCAATAAAAAGGGCTTTTTGACCTAAAATTAGCGTTTTTTACCTATTTTCCCTTCAAAATCGAAAAACGATATGGGTAAAATGCACTCCGGAAAAAAAAACGATATGGGTATTTTGTGTTTCTCGGATTTTAACCCCCCCTAATTTGAGGTTTATTTAACCCCCCCCACTCCGGACCAACTTGCCCATGTATGGTATGAAGGGGGCGAATTCTTCCCTCCGGAGTGAAGAGAAATAGATGATAAGTTTCATCCCAAAGATTTAAAACTTTCCTCTCGAGTGAAGAGAAGTAGATGATAACTTTCATCCCAAAGATTTAAAACAACACTTTCGGCATACCTATAGTTAAAAACCGGAAACCAAACATAGTTACGTTGTTATGTTGGTCTACGAGGTTAAATATAAAACCAAAAATATGAAGTTAGTTAGCTGTGTGAACATCAAATTCTGGCTTAGCGAAGCGTTTTACTGAACTCTTTAAAACATGTATAATTGCAATATTATATTTATGGTTTAAACATGCATTAATGTATGGTATTTATTTATATCATATCGGGCTGTTTTAAAATATAAATTTAACTTAAGTTGACTACTATAACAACTTGCATTTAAAATAATTACAGAAAGTTTAAATAATCGTTTATTGGATAATAGGTGAACAAACACAGTCACTGGAACAAAGAACGTTTTTACACAGGGTAAATGCAGACCTGTGCACGGTCTGAAAATGCCCCCCCCCCCGTTTTATTGGAGGATTTGCCCCCCCGTTTTATTGCCCCCCGCCAAAAAATGAAAAAGTACCCTAAAAATATGACGCCATTTTTGACCTATGATGACGCCATCATCGCGAATTTTTTGCAGTTTTTAGCCTATTTCAATGTATTTTAAGCCATTTTAGACCTATTTTTACCTTATTTCCGCTTTTTTGTCCCTTTTCCCTTCTTTTTTTCTCTTTTTTTCTCCTTTTTTTGCCTTTTTTTTTATTACCACCCTGCTTGCCCCCCTTGGGGGGGGGGGTTTTCTTTGCCCCCCCCCCCGTACCAAAAAAGTTGTCCCCCCCGTCGCCCCCCCCCCGTTTTGGAATTGCCCCCCCCTTTTAACCCCGGGGGGGGGGCAGTGCACAGGTCTGGGGTAAATGGCATTTTGAAATTAAAAAGCCGGGTCCCATTCCCCGGCTTTTTATAAAAGGGGTCGGTTAAGGTAGAAAACATTAAAATAAAGGGTAAGAAAAAGGAGTCCGATGTCTGAAGCAAAATTATTCATCATTATGATGAAGTTTTTAAACAATAATAGCTACATTTTTTTGAATAAAATAAGGTATTTAGAATTTAGATATCAAAGCAGTGTAAAAAATACTATTATTATTGTTTAAGAAATTGACTTTTTTAAGTAGGAAATAAAGAATAAATATACTAACCAAAATTTACTTAAGAGGAAAGGTAGTGTTAGATTTAAAATTTTAGGGGCTTGGGGTGAAAAAAGTCGGTGGTCCTACATATTTTTCTAGATAGTGAAGCAGACCTGTGCACTGCCCCTCGGGGGTTTATTGGGGGGAGCAATTCCAAAAGAAGGGGTACGGGGGGGACAACTTTTTTGAAACGGGGGGCAATAAAACGGGGGTGGGAAGCAGGAGAGAAAGGAAAAAAAACAAAAAAAGGAGAAAAAAGATAGAAAAAAGGGACAAAAAAGGCGAAATTTAAGTAAAAATAGGTCTAAAATGGCTTAAAAAGCATTGAAATAGGCTAAAAACTGCAAAAAATTGGCGATAATGGCGTCATAATAGGTCAAAAATGGCGTCATAAATTTTGGGTATTTTTTTATTTTTGGGCGGGGGGGGGGCGGGCGATAAAACGGGGGGGGCAAGGCAAATCCTCCAATAAAGCGATGGGGGCATTTTCAGACCGTGCACAGGTCTGATTGTGTAAGCCGTTTTATTGTAGTAATTTAATTAATGGTTATTACTAAAATAATTATAATCTAAAATATTTAAGGTAAAATTTAATTTACATTTTATTAAATTTTTAGTTTTACTTACTAGTGAAACATCGTTTACAGGCGGAATCCACTCATAACGCTGCTTTTGATTACCCAATTCCTTTTCTGCTGCAGTTGGTTTCGACGACGTCGCCTTCGCTTCCAACGTTCCGTTACCATTAACCAATGGTTTCTGAGATTTGGGATCTCTTGCTAAATGATAAAAAAACATATTATAGAACTGACAGATTTGAGAAAATTTGAAAGATTATAAAATGACAATTAGCTATTCCAGTTTATTTTGTTAATGCTAATTTTTAGTGATGGGCAGTTTCGGTTCCGGGTTCTGGTCCGGATATTTTGGACAAAATTTGAAATTTCGGTTCCGGTTTTGGAGTTTTGGAAAATCTCAATTGCGCTTTTGGTTCCGGTTCGGGTGTTTCGGGGGTTTCGCAGTTTTATAGGCAGTTCCGTTTCCGAGCGAAATTCAGAATTCAGGTTCCAGTTCCTGTTTCGGATTTTTGGAAAATCTCAATTCGGGTGAAGTTCCGGTGGTCCGGCGGTTCCGCCCATTACTTTTTTTTTATTTTAAAGGTTTATTCATAAAGAATAAAAACAGATAATAGCAAATATAACACAATTATAATATCAATACAGTATCACTACAATACATATATCATACAACATATTACAAAAAACAAAACACCATACAAATAATTGTTTATCACAGGTTTCGTGTACAATATGGAATGTACACATTAGAATGTGTTAATATTTGCCAAACTTTTTTTGAATAATGAAAAAAAAAACCCTTTTTTTTATTTAATAATTTTTATTTAATGGGCGGTTCCGCCCATTACTACTAATTTTTATTCTGGTAAAATAAATTTTATTACATTTAAATTTCAGATTCACATTCAAAATATTAAGCTATGAAAATAGGGGCTAAGATTACTTAAAAGGCAAATTTATCAAATAAAATTTTAAAAAACCATATTTAAAGCATATTATGCAGTAATTTTATGCCATTTTAAAGTTTTCAAGCATTTAAACATTTCAACTAGGCACTTAATAAAAAATTAAATGGATTACAAAAACGAAAAGCATTTAATACCAACAAATTCAAAAAAATTATAATGGAAGAAGAATATATTGCGTATGTCACTAATAAATTAAAAATGCGCCATTTTCGATTTACATTTTAATTGAAATTTAAAAACAGTTGAAATCTGTTACAAGCCTGTTAGAACTACTTCTTTTTAAATGTTGATCTCAATACGTTTATTTACGATCTACAACATTTCATTTTGAACTTTTTAACAGCAAATATGTTACAGACATAGATGAACACGGTCAAAAAGCTAGGGGGGGGTGTTTACCCCGGGTAAATGACATTTCAAAATCTAGGAGGGAGTCCTAGGGAAGGTCGAACCCTCCTAGCTTTCTAGGGGGGTCGACCCGGGGTGGAAGATTTTAAAACCTAGAGGGTAGTTAGGTGGTGTCCGATTTCCTAAACAAAATATTTTTAAACCATTAAATGTTTAATACTAGCTTTTTTATAAGATATTACTACATTTTATAGAATAAAAAGCGATATTTAGGTATAAAAAGGGTGTAAAACATGAATTTGTGTTAAAAATTCACGTTTTTGGAAGAAAATTTAGTATAAAAAAGTACTTAAAATTTTCTCAAGAGGGGAGGGGGGGGGGGTCAGATTTCAAAATCTAGAGGGGAGTCAGGGGTAAAAAATTCGAAAATTTGGAGGGAGGGGGGCCCTGGATTTTTTTCTAGGGGGGCCCAAAATTTTGAGGCTAGGGGGGAGGTGGACCCATACATGGGCACGGGGGGGTTGGGGGGTTAACCCCCCCCCAAATTCTGAGAAGTGGGGTTTAACCCCCCCCCCCACTCAGAAGTGGGGGGGGGGAAAGAAAAAGTTAACCCCCCCCAATTTTGGAAAAATAAAGAAAAAAATGTCTTTAAAATGACTTCTAACTGCCTCCAAACTTAAGTTTTGAGGTCAAAATGAATGTTTTAAGCAATAAAAAGCTCAAAAATGCAATAAAAAGGGCTTTTTGACCTAAAATTAGTGTTTTTAACCTATTTTTCCTTCAAAATCGAAAAACGATATGGGTAAAATGCACTCCAGAAAAAAAACGATATGGGTATTTTGCGTTTCTCGGATTTTAACCCCCCCCCCTAATTTGGGGTTTAACCCCCCCCCCCACTCCGGACCAACCTGCCCATGTATGGGTGGACCCCACCCTACCCCTCCCCCCTTGTTCATCTATGGTTACAGACCACAAGCCGACTCCTTTTTAAATTTATTATTTTAGTTAATAAATTACTTTTGTTCGGTCCGGGGGGCTTCGCCGGCGGATGGTGCAATGGTACGGCGTAGGCCTCCGGACCGGAGACCCCGAGAACGGGATGGTTGAAAAGTTTCCCGATCCGGATTTTCCCCGGGTCCCATTCCCCGTCGTGCACGTCGTGGTCTTCCTTTTTGCATTTACACACTTTGCAAATTTTTCTAAAAAAAACATTGAAAAAAATTAGGCATAAATTTAAAAACTAAATTAAATTTGGTACTTAGAAACTGAGGTATTTGAGATATAGATTAAAAAAATTTTGGAACACCCACCCTTAAATTTGGGGTGTTGGGGTATAATATCCCTCAAAATACCATAGGTTGCCCACCTATGATAAATTAAGTTGAAGTTATATAGCCACATATTGTTTTATTTTTCTTCGACAGTAAACTTTCTAACAGAAAATAAATTTATTAGCTTTCAAATATAATGCTCTTGCATAATGCATAATTCAAAACATTAGTGCAGTGAGTTTAAAAATAATTTTATTTTTATTTTGTTTAAAAATTATATGCATAAAAGCGGCAGTATTAAAGAACATAAAGTCAAAACTATTTAATTATATTTTTTTTTGTTGTATCTTTTAAAAAAAAGAGAAAATAAAATATGGATTTTGTGCTAAAATTTAGGTTTTCTGATACCTTTTAAGAGCTTAAAATTAAAAAAAATTCTTCCCTACTAACAAGGAACAAGGGGCTCTACCCCTTGACCCCGCTAGAGGGCTCACGCCCCTCATCCGCATTTTTGGGGGGCTCCCGCGCCGGCCCTCGGACCCCCTTTGTTGCCCTTACCTTCAAATCATAGATGGGCAGGGGGGGAGTTGGGGGGGTTATACCCCCCAAAATTTTCGATTTTGCTGACACCCCCCCCCTTAAATTTGGGGTACCCGGGGACACCCCCCCAAATTCGCCTCCCGGGGAAAAATTTTTAAGCGTTATAAAAGGACTAAAAAATTTTTAGTATTTATTACTTTGTTTATGTCATATACTTCATTTTTTCTCCTAATATTCAACAAACATTAATTAAACATTATTAACCTTTTATTAACGTTTTAAACACCTGTTTTAAATGTAAAAGGATAAAAAACCTTAAATTTTGTAATAAACATCATCTGGAATTAAAATTTCTGGTGTATTTTAGTGCCTTAAATTAAAAATTTTTCCCCCCGGGGGGCATTCTGCCCCCTGGACCCCCTGACAAGGGGTTCGGCCCCTTGACCCCGCTGGGGGGCTCAAGCCCCTCAGACCCCCTATTAATGGAGGGCTCCCGCCCCCCAAACCCCCCTTCAGGGTTAGTATTTACCCCCCAGACCGGCCCCCCAAATGAAATTCTGGGCACGCCACTGTTCTAGACCCCCCCCCCCAAGTTTTTATCCTTGGCAACCCAAAAGGGGGGTCGAACTCCAAATTTTTCCCTTTGACGACCCGAAAGGGGTCTAGATCATACATGGGCACGGGGGGGTTAACCCCCCCCCCCAAATTCTGAGAAGGGGAGTTTAACCCCCCCCCCACTCAGAAGTGGGGGGGGAGAAAAAGTTAACCCCCCCAATTTTGGAAAAATGAAGAAAAAAATGTCTTTAAAATGACTTTTAACTGCCCCCAAACTTAAGTTTTGAGGTCAAAATGAATTTTTTAAGCAATAAAAAGATCAAAAATGCTATAAAAAGGGTTTTTGACCTAAAATTAGCGTTTTTTACCTATTTTTCCTTCAAAATCGAAAAACGATATGGGTAAAATGCACTCCAGGAAAAAAACGATATGGGTATTTTGCGTTTCTCAGATTTTAACCCCCCCCCCCCTAATTTGGGGTTTAACACTCCCCCACTCCGGACCAACTTGTCCATGTATGTTCTAGACTAGACCCCCCCTGGCTACGCCCATGTATGTATATAAGCTTTAATTAAATATAAGATTATGGATTAAAAAGTTTGTGATACATCACTTTATAATAAAGACAATATAAATTACTATTCTATTATTACGTAATTATTAAAAAAAATTATGATTTCTAATCTAATTCTAAGAATATATAAACACATTACTATTAAAAAATTAAAAAATAAAATTTATAAGTAGCAATAAGGTCTTATTTTAATTTTACACAGTTTTAAAGCATTTATAAGCTTGTTTTACATTTTTTTACGCGTTTTAAGCCCATTTTAAAGCAGCGCGGAAATATTGGGTACACCCCCCTCAAAATTTGGGTCTTGCCAGACACCCCCCTAAAATTTGACCCCCTCCCCTATACCCCCCCCCGCAAAATCCGAGAGGCTGCCCACCTATGCTTCAAACCCCCCCCCCCTCAAATGAAAACCTGTGCTACGGCTATAAATTATATACCTGGCTATAAATTTAATTCATAGCTCTGAAACTTCAAACATGCTCTGGAGCTCTAAAAAAATGAAAAGATTTTTAAAAAATTATTAGTATTATAATATACAAATTACCTCCAGAAATGTAAGTCCAAACCGTTAGGACAATCTTCTTTTGGACACTTTAAACAAGAAGATCCGCAACCAATATCATGTGCGAGGACCATCTAAACTCATTTAATAAATAGCAAAAATTCTGATAAAATAAAATTAAGAAAATACATAAAACAAGACATGCCATCGGTCGTCAAATCTAATTAATTTAAACAAAAAAGCTATTGGTATGCCAAAATAATCCTTGGTGGAAATAGGAAGGGGGAGTTATAGTTAAATCACAAATTAATTAGTGTAAAAATCCCAAAAACGCATTATTACAATATTTTTTCTAGAGTACATTTTATTCTAGATTTTAAAATTTGAACGTTATAATAAATATAAACAACATCAGTTCGTTATCAAAAAAATGATTGCATCTTTGACAGACCTGTGCACGGTCCCGGTTTTATGCCCCCCCGGTTTTATTGGAGGATTTGCCCCCCCCCCCCGGCCAAAAAATGAAAAAGTACCCTAAAATTATGACGCCATTTTTGACCTATGATGACGCCATCATCGCGATTTTTTTGCAATTTTTAGCCTATTTCAATGTACTTTAAGCCATTTTAGACCTATTTTTACCTTATTTTCGCTTTTTTTGTCCCTTTTTTCCCCTTTCCCCTCTTTTTTTTCTTTTTTTTCTCCTTTTTTTCTCTTTTTTTTCTTTCCTTCCTGCTTGTCCCCCCCGTTTTATTGCCCCCCCCCGTTTCAAAAAAGTTGCCCCCAGTGCCCCCCATTTTGGAATTGCCCCCCCCCCCCCCGTTTTAACCCCGGGGGGGGGTCAATACACAGGTCTGATCTTTGAGCTTTTTAATTTAGATTCATTTAGATTTTATAATTTAGGTTCAGAAGAGTGTATAATGCCATTAATCCAACAGAACGGTGCTGAGCTTCAGTCAGTAAGCACCCAACAGGTCTACGGGTACCACCCCACCTGGTTGCTGAATTTTTTCCCTCATAGAAATGAGTCCAGCTTGGCATGACTAGAGTATTATTGGTGTACGTCGGCCACGTATGGCAGTTTTCCATCTAGCAAATCAGTGGACAAACATAACTCTTCATAGATGTTTTTGGGGGGACAGAGGGATCCACGTCCACTCCCCCCATAGAGCCAAAATTTCAGACCCTCCCCTCCTAGAAATAATCCAGGGCCCCCACATAGGTGTTTTTTGGGAGGAACAGAGGGGTCCACCCCTCCCCTAGAGCCAAAATTTCGGACCCCCTTCCCTAGAAAAAATGCTGGGCCCCCCCCCCTCCTCCCCAAAGCTCGAGAGCGGTGTGGCCTAAGTCCTGACCCACCTCCCCTAGCGAGGCTGACCGACCCCCCTCCCCCTTTGCGGCCAATTTGGAAGTTTATTTTTTTATTTAATGTCAAAAACACAGTTTTTTCAGTTAAAAGCAGTGTTTAAATACACTTTTTGGGCCTAAATAGGATGTTTTAGTATGTAAAAAGATTGGTCTTCACCGTTTTTAATACATTATTAATGCATTTTATGAACAACATTTTTAAATTATCCATGAACTGAAACAAAAGTATATTGATGCTTTTTAAATTAATCAAAAGAATAACCTTGGGTTTGTTTTCAATTTCCAGTATTCTAGGATTAACTGTTGGCATGCCTATGATCCTATCCATACCTGGCAAGGCTTTAGCATCTTCTGGGGGAACAAAATTAGAGTATTTTGTAGTTGTCATTATTTTTTTGTTTCTACAATAAGCAAGTACCAAAATTCGCATATTCATGAATCATTATTATTAGAAGAAGAATATTTTATTTTTTAGCGATATTAACATATAAAACACAAATATTAGTTTCACAATTGATGTATCACAAAATACAAATTTAAAAACAGTACATAGAATGCAAAAACAAATACAGATAGAAACAAACACTAAAGAAAAAACTTAGATGTAAAAAAAGAATTTGTTAAAATGCAAGTTCTAAAAATAAAATTTAAAAACAAAAAAAACTAAACAAATATTGTTCTTGTGTATGCGATCCAAAAGCAACACAGTACAAATAAAACGGCTTATTATTATGCTAAAAAAATTATTATTATGCTAAAAAAACGGCTTAGAAGGCAGATGCCTTTAAATAAGCATCTGCACTAACTCTAAGCCCTATGAAAAGACATCAAAATTCTACATAAGCATGAAAAATTTTTCGATGGAATTTACAGAAACCTGAGTTGATTTCAATTTATTCCAACTAGAAATAGCTCTATTTGGGAAAGAAAATTTTTTGCATCAATTCTACTGTCCTCTATCAAAAGTTTAAAAAAGTGTTCTCTAGTGGGATTTCAATTAAAGGAGAAAAAAGCAGGGGAGAAAAAAAAGAGAAAACAAGACCTCCAGGAAGTTGGAATGTTGTTTGGCATGTTTTTGCATATTTTAGCAAAATTAGATAGAAGATAGAAGATTTTATTCCTAGCATAAGAATACAAAAAGAACAGTTAGTGTAAAATATGAAAGTGCAACCCAGTTAGTTGGGTTACAAATTACAGAAATACAACAAAATACAAAAGAAGAATAATCACTACAGAAGTCCTGGCTTGCTAGAAATTAATGACTAAATGCTTGTTGTAAACAAAGCTCTTCATTTAGTCATTTAACTACCAAGAAGATTATTAGGAGGTTTATAATCTTAGAGATTTTTTGAACTGAGATGATTTGGCGTTTACTTGGCTGTTATTTAAAGAGTTCCATTTCTGAGGAACTCTATTAAAGAAATCAAGAATATATAACACAAGAGAATGACCAACTGTACACTAAATCTTTGACCAAAATTTTGCCAGAAAAGTCGCACTTTAGAATTTGTGTGCGAGTTTTCTTGCAAAAATCCGCCATTTTCTGCAAGTTTTCCTGCGCTTCCATTTTTAACACAGTGTTAGTTTTCTCGCAGTGGGGACTGCGACTTCTTTTGCACTCTATGCTTGTTTATTCGCACTGCGATTATTTTTGCACTGCAAGTCGAGCTGCACAACAAAAAAGAAATAAAAACAAAGCCAAGCGAAAATTTTGTGTTTAAATGAGTAAAAGTTGCTTTTTTAACCTTAAGGTAGAACTTCACAGTTTTTTTTTTTGACGACAGATTTTTTTGAATACATCTTACTATACGTAGTTTGACCTGCTGATTCAATTTTTGACATTCATTTTTCTGTAAAAAAACGTTATCGTCCACAATCATCAAATAACATCAATAAAATACATGTCAAAAATACAAAACATTAATAAAGTTTATTACCAATAATATTCTATTTTTTTAATTTTCTATTTAGATCTTAAATAGATCTTAAGTATCTTAAATAATAAAACATTTTTTTAAATTAAAAAGCTAAAAAATAAAAAAAAAATTTTTCGGCATTAAAAATATGGTTGATCAAGTACTTAAACACATGAATCCGAGGATCCAAGCGCGACGTACTAACCACTCGGCTACTGGGTCAACTGGGATTTTCAATTAAAAGCAACTTTTAAAGGAATGGTTCAAAGTGTAGTTTCTTGGCGTCAATTAAAAAAAAAATTAAACAAAAATTAAAAAAAATTGATTCGTTATTTTTAAACGAAAGTTTGGAAATAGTTAGATATAGGCTTTTACCATTTTTTTTATTATAAACGATTAAAAAAGGACTTCAGGGTTTTTTTACTATTTTTGTAAAAAAAGTCTTTTTTTGCAATTTAAAAAAAATCCTGAGATCATTTTGAACCCAAACCACCTCTGAAAGTTGCCCCCTACATTATCCTAATTTATTATAAAATTTCGCCCAAAAATAACAAATCAATTTTTTTAAAAGGCCTTATTGTGGTTTTCAGAGGTAGAATCCATGGACATCTGTTGCGAACTGGACAAACTTTTCGGTGATGTTTTTATAACCACTGGATAGTACAGATTCTTAACTTTTTAAAGCACCCCACTTTTATGGGCCAAAAGTTAATATTTATGATGATATGCGACTTGTAGTCCAAGTGTTCAAAACTGTGAAGTTCAACCTTAAGATGTTAAAACCTTTTAGTTTTAATAAAATAAAATAACTTTCCAACGCTTTAAAATTAAATAAAACAAGTTTCAAAGTGTTTTACTCTCTTGAAAATGACTATCAGCGTCTGTATTTTTTTTGTTGTGCAGCCAGACTTGCAGTGCAAAAATAATCGCAGTGCAAATAAAGCAGCATAGAGTACAATAAAAGTCACAGTCACCACTGCGAGAAAACTAAAACTGTGTTAAAAATCGCAGCGTGGGAAAACTAGCAGAAAAGTCGCTTTCCAATTCATGTGCGACTTTTCTTGCAAAATTTTGGTCAAAAATTTAGTGTACAGTCGGACATTCTCTTGTGTTATATATTTTTGAAGAAATTAAACTTTCTACAATTAACACAAGTATGTTAGATTTTTATTTTTTTGAATGATCTCTTGTATAATTTGTATTAAAAACAAAGTATTTGTTGGGATTTAGGTTTTTAAGACCATTTATGATTTTATATGTTTAAATCATATGTTATTTCTCTACGTTTTTCTAAAGTTGTAATACCAAGCAGACCTGTGCTCTGCCCCCCAGGGAGTTTTATTCGAGGGGGGGCAATTCCAAAACGGGGGTTGCATGGGGGGCAACTTTTTTTGAAATGGGGGAGACGTTAAATTCAAAAAGCCCTTTTTATCGCTTTTTTGAGCTTTTTATTGCTTAAAACATTCATTTTGACCTCAAAACTTGGTTTCTACCCACTTACATTAAACATCCACTGCAGAATATCAAGAGAAACAAAGGATGATCAAATTGCTAGACTGCAAGCAGAAAATGCAGACCTTCAGCAGAAGTTGGCAGATTTGGCGAAAAGGTTCGCCAGGATGGAGGAGGAACGAGGTCCTGGTGTCAATACCACTTAGTGGCTTCCGTTTGTGAGAAGGTATTGCAACGTCTAATGCCAATGATTGACAGTTATTTTAAGTGCATGGAGGTGCGACAAGAACATGAGACAATGCTGGTAGTATCTGGCCTACCGGAGAGCGATTTCTATGAAAGGGAAAAAGAGAATGTGGATAGAATTATTAATTTTAGGATGAGTTATTAAAGACTCTGGATAGTGGCGATAAGGGAGAGGTCACTCCAGTTGAGTTTTTTTGTATCGGAAAAGCTGGTGACCAGCCCAGACTCCTAAAAATAAGAGTTTTTAATAAGTACATCAGAAATAGAGCTGTACGTTCAGGACGACAACTAAGGAGGGTCACTTAATTTGATAAAGTTTATGTGAGGCCGTCGCTGAATGAGGAACAGCAAGTCTGTCAAAAGGAGTTGGCGAACTTTGGGAGCTTAGAGAGCAGAACAAAAAGGTTTCACTTTGGTATTCTGCTGATGGTGATCCCTTTTTGTTCGACAGCACTCTCAAGGCTCCTCTAAATGTTTCAAAATAGGATATTGTGCGACTTAATTATCATTGTAGTAAACTAAATCTTATACCTAGTATAAAAATTTTGTGTATTTAGTTAGCATTATTAAAATTACTGTTTAAAAAAGGCATCAAAAACCTTAAAACAAAATTATTGTCCAATTTCACTTACATATTTTTCTTGTAAATTAATGGAACACCTTGTCAAAGAAGAACTTCTTGTCTTTTTCCATATCATTTTTTCAAGGTTTCAACATGGTTTTAAGGCAAAAAGTTCTACAATAACACAGCTTTTGGAAACTTTTAATGAGTGGACGCAGGCACTAAAAGATAAACTTCTAATTGATGTCATTTACTTGGATTTTTCCAAGGCCTTTGACACTGTGTTTCATCAAAAATTGTTATATAAGCTAGAAAAATATGGTGTTTCTGGTAAATTTTTAAAATTGATAAAAGAATTTTTAGTTGGGCGGAAAATAAAAGTTGCAATTAATGACTCAGTATCCAAATCATTTCCTGTAAAAAGTTCAGTTTCTCAGGGTTCTGTTTTAGGTCCATTTCTGTTTAGAATAGAATAGAATAGAATTTATTTTCCAGCAAGATACAATAGAAAAAATAAAGTTTAAATCATTGTGTTACTAAAAAAAACCAACAATAAATAGAATCTTGAATCTTGAATCTAGTGTTAATGCAACCCAGTTGAGTTACAATAACAAAAAAAGAAAATACATAACATTTAAACATTATTACACATAATATCACAAAAGAAGTCCTGGCTCGCTAGAAAAAAAATGAATGAAGGCTTTAAATTTAAAGCTCTTTTCTTAGTCATTTGGCGTTCTAATAGAAGTTTATTTCTGCTGTAAAGACTTTTTAAAATGACACAATGAAGTAGAGCTAACTTGAGCTTCACTAAGCAAGTTCCATTTATTCGTGACATTAGCAATACGTAACTTTCTTAGTACATTTGTATGCCATTTTAGAAAATCCACTATAAAAACTCCACGAAAAACAAAAGAGCTCAGCTTATATGTAACAATAATCCACTATATAAGCGGGTTCTCCTTTTCTATAGAAATTTTTTTTATACTTAGATTTTAAAATGCGCTCTTTCATATTTTGGTTATATGATTTTACTAATTGCTTATATTCCTTACAAAGAAGCTTGTACTCATTTTGTTTTACTGATTTTTTTGTATTTCCTTCACATTTTTTGCTTTTTGTTTTGTAAACGTGTAAGATTTGAAGGTTTTTTCCTTATATGTAAAGATTTATTGATTTTTATAAGGGAAACATCTCGAATAATTCCTTCAAATAAAATATCTTTGAAACACTGCCAGTATTTTTCTACGCTTGAGCAAAACGAGAAAAGATAATCCCAGTCGACTGTCATTAAAAAAGGGAAAACATTTCTTAGTCACCGTTTAAAAAAAAAAAAAAAAAAAAAAAAAAAAAAAAAAAAAAAAAAAAAAAAAAAAAAAAAAAAAAACCCCCCCCCCCCCCCCCCCCCCCCCCCCCCCCAAAAAAAAAAAAAAAAAAAAAAAAAAACCCCCCCCCCCCCCCCCCCCCCCCCCCCCCCCCCCCCCCCCCCCCCCCCCCCCCCCCCCCCCCCCCCCCCCCCCCCACCCCCCCCCCCCCCCCCCCCCGCCCCCCCCCCACCCACCCCCCCCCCCCCCCCCCCCAAAAAAAATTTTGACCAGTCAATTCCAGAAAAATTTAAATCTCCAGAAAATACAGATCCTCTAAAATCTTAGACATCACGAGACAGAATAAAAATCACTAAGTTGATTTCGTGAGTCGTTTGGGGTTTCCTATATATAAACAAATAATTCTAACTTTCGTTTTATTTATAAGTGTTAGATCAACAGCAACAACTTCAATATTTGTATATATTTCCGGTAATAAGAGCTGAAATGCGTGATAATTACATTTAATTAAAATACAAACACCACGACCTTCTTGGTTAACCCTGTCTTTTCTATAAACGTCATAAATTCCTAAACTATTTAACATTCGGTTAGTAATACTTTGGTTCAACTATGTTTCTGTCACTCTTAGAAAATCACGCCCCGAAATCAAAGGAGCTTTTAAGACTCTAGCATTAAAATATACACTTTAAAAAACGGTTTAACACAAATATTGTGATTGGTTCGCTCATACTCCTATTCAGAACCCTCGTCTC
The DNA here is from genome assembly GCA_030248175.1 of Microlaimidae sp. YZB2_3. Lineage (NCBI taxonomy): Eukaryota > Metazoa > Nematoda > Chromadorea > Desmodorida > Microlaimidae > Microlaimidae sp. YZB2_3. The sequence goes on from JASAMX010029173.1 coordinate 20,202, forward strand.
AATAAAAAATCACGGCTAGCATCGTTTCACAGCCAGCCTCGTATGCTTAGCACCATTTTATGGTCGCAATATGCCTTGTTTGAAAATTATTTGCCATATTTTTTCCATTCATATTAATGTTATTTTAAATACAGAATTAATTGCGCTTTGTTTACGATTGCTACCACTGATTTTCCTGCGGTACTGTTTTTTAGAAGCCGCAAAAAAGATTTTGGATCTGACAGAAAGTTTTGGGTTTTACAAATAAAAACTTATTAACCCGTTCCCGCGATCGTCTTTTCCCCGGTTACCCCGGTGAAACTTCTGTTTCACCACGGTGAAAGCTTGGTTTCACGGTGGTGGTATTTTCGTCTAACTATTTTGGTATGAAAAATTCACCGCGAATCTACTACTTTTCAGTCCCGCTTTGTTTGAGTCCCGAAAAAAAATCACCGCGAGATTCGTTTGAGTCCCGCTTCGTTTCAGTCCCGCTTCGTTTCAGTCTCGCTTCGTTTCAATCCCGCTTTGTTTCAGTCCCGCTTCGTTTGAGTCCCGCTTCGTTTCAGTCCTGGCGGAAAATACGTTCATCAACTTGTATAATATTCCTGCGTGCAGTTTAAAAAATCGATTTACTGGCCTAAATTTCAGCAGGCCCTGTATGTTATTTATTACGTAACACGTGTGTAATAAATAATTAGCGTATGTTCAAAAAAGAAGGCTTTTGAATTAAATTTAATTAATGTGTCCAAAAAGATTATACTAGCCTTGAAAAATGCTCTAAAAATAGAGCAGGAAAAAGGGGCGATTTTTCCCCGGGCATATGTTTAGACAGAAAAGATGTGGACTAGTCTGAGACGGAGATTATGTGGACTATAGAAAGTTTGCATTTGGTTTGGCAAGCTGCTCACTAAATAAAAATTTCTACCATATGATAATGATTTGTTTATACATTGATCTAATCACACAGCACTGTTGCATTTTTTTAGTTTAATGAAATTGCAATTGAAAAAATCATACGCGCAGCAATCTTTGACAAGCGCGAAATAGCCACTTTTTCAAATTTATAGTTGTTTCTTACACATACAAATATAACTTTCAAATTGAAAAAGTGGCGATTTCGCGCTTGTCAAAGATTGCTGTGAGTATGATTTTTTTTTAATCGACATTTCATCAAACTAAAAAAAAATACAACAGTGCTGTGTGATTAGATCAATGTATAAACAAATCATTATCATATGGTAGAAATTTTTATTTAGTGAGCAGCTGGCCAAACCAAATGCAAACTTTCTATAGTCCACATAATCTCCATCTCAGACTAATCCACTTCTTTTCTGTCTAAACATACGCCCGGGGAAAAATCGCCCCTTTTTCCTGCTCTATTTTTAGAAAATTTTTCAAGGCTAGTCTACCACTTTTTTGAATTAAATTAAATTTAAAAAATAGCCTAATAAACTATAGTTTTAAGTGCGCAATGACATATGTTTATAATCATTCCGGTGCCGAGATATATTTTTTTAAATAAAAAATAATAAGAAGAAGAAGATAAATTTAAATTACAAAATTTACCCACGTTGTTTAATTATAGTTAGTGCGGTGCAGTTGCGCTCCAGGCAAAGTTTATCTACGTTCTCTAAATATAGTTGGCGCGAAGGGCAAGCACTAAAAGACACCTACCACACCTACCACACCTACTACACCGACCGACCTAAGCAACCTAAGCAAAACCTCAAAATCAAACAAAACATTAAATTTAGCTTGATTTTAAGGTTTTGCTTAGGTTGCTTAGGGAAATTTTTAGTAACAAGCTTAGGTTAGCTTAGCTTAGGTCGGTCGGTGTAGTAGGTGTAGTAGGTGTGGTAGGTGTCTTTTAGTGCTTGCCGCGCGAAGCCGTGCGCCAATGATTGCAATTATAGTTTTTAAAGTAAAAATAATAATAATAAGAAGAAGATGATGAACATGAATTACAAAATTTACTCACGTTCTCTAAGTATAGTTGGCGCAGTGCCGTGGGTTAAATTGCAGTGTGGCACCCCGCACCACCGATAATTACCGGCGCGTGGCGCTCCTGCGCCACTGACGCTTATTATTATTTTTTAATAAATAAAACTTTGAATTAATTTTGTCATTTGTAGCCGCACTCATAAAGCGCGATTAACCAAGGATTAACCAACGATTGTGGATTGGCTTTTGCATTGGCTCACATAATATAATTAAAATTGATAACAGACTCAATTCCTTTAAATAATGATTAATAACGTACAATAAACTTAAAACATAATCAAACATTTAAAGGAATTAAATTTTTATATATTTAATTTACTAATGTGAACCAATGCAAAATCGAAATAAAATCCGTTTTTTTTTTAAATTTTGTTTTTTTATTTCAAAATTAAAAACTAACAGTATCATGTATTTAACTTTTTTTCAAATATTTTTAAAATTTGACAATTATTTATATAAAAATATTTTAGTTAAAACAGTATTATACTTTTCAAGTCATATGAAACATGACAAAAAGTCCAAAAACCGCGTTTAAAGTCAGTTTTTATAAGTTTTTTAATCCGATTCTCTCCTTGTCCATGAAAAAAAGACGTCCATACTTAATCTTTGGTTAATCCGCTGATTCTAGGACACAGAGGGTACTGACACGAGGTACCGACGCGACGTACGAGCTAAGAAAAAATACGTTGCCACAAATATTAAATTTAAACGAAGAGCCGAACTAAATTTAATCGTGAACAGGAGACAAACTAAACGTACAGGGAGCTCGTTTTAATATAAATAACATCTGCTTAAATATAAGCAATAAAATCAAAGAAAAGACACGTCCAAATTGTAAAAAACATCATACTAAAACAGAAATTTAAAGTATTACACACAATTATACGAGGTTTAATAGAAACAAGATAATTGAAGCTATCTCCGAATCTCGAAGCTCGAAACCCGCCTGAAAAAACTAAAGAATATATAAACAACCAGAGGGAATGAGAACGCCAAGAAGTATTACTGTGTTATTATTTATTTAATCAGTGTCGATGAAAAGAGTTAAATATAAAAGGGACAGCAAAAAATGAAACTCGCTCGTATTTCGACGAGTATATGATTAGAAAAAAAAGAGTTTTTTGATAAAATCTTAAAAACAATAAATCCGATAAAATAGATTAGCAGTAGAAATGTAAAAAATAACTCCGCCTTTAGTCCACTCTAGCTTAGAATTACTGAACACATGTTGATCATTAAAACAAGGCAAACAAAATGTCCTTAAAACCCAAAAACATACAATGTAGATTTTCATTATGCTATTATACATTAAATCTAAGTAAAAGTCGTGAGGTAAATAATCCAACAACGAATCTTGGGAGTCTCAAAACCCATGCACGTAAACTTATTTCCTAAGCCTAAGCAAAACCCCAAAAATAAGCTAAACTTATCATAATATTTAATAATAGTTGCTTTAAAAATACCGAATAATTACTGTGCTAAAAAAAAGCAAGCAAATGTTTGGAAAATATTTACTAAAATGTTATTGCAATATTTGCAGTATTTTCCTTAAGCATTTTAAGAATTCATTTTTCACCACACCACGAAAAATAACCACAAAAATTTTGACAGCACAATCAAAGCATAACAGCAACCTTAATGCGTATATCTTTCCAAGTCGTCACCTAGATTCGCAAGATTTTTAAACCTAGTATCCTATATATAAAAAAATTCACGAAAATGTGTACAAATTACATGAAAATTTTTAATGTTATGAAATTATTATTTGTTTTATTCTTCTCAATAATTTATTTTATAATCCTCTTTATAAGTCAGTCAAATCAGTCAAACTACTAAATATATTTAAATAAACTATTATCAATAATTTATTTCCTTATGCGGGAAGTTATTTTTCTCGAGTACCCTCTCCATACCCTCTCCCCCTCATAACCCCCCTTGGTGAATCGCGCTTTATGAGTGCAGCTACAGTAATGCAAGAATTAAAAAAAGTACTCTGTTGTTTTTGCCCTTTTCCGCGCGGTTGAAGCAGATGGCGCTGGGAACTGGTTCCGTTTCTGCCACCAATTAAAACCCGTCTGCTTTTTTTGTGCAGTTTCTATGAGGGGATGTTGGTTGTCTGCTCTGTACAATCCTTATTGTTGCCAAAAGGCTGTTATTGTGCGGTCGGGATTTTTTATTTGTGGAGCTCCGGTTATTTAAGAAGAAGATATCTCCGCAGCTCCGACCATTAAATGAGCGATTTCAAACTTATGTATATTAGCTTCATTTATGTTAAAAATTATTCTATTTCCTTTTTTATGATTCTTTTTATTGTTTAAAAAAATAGTTTACAAAAAGATTTTCACAAAAAAATCTATGGAATTACTTTTCAATTATTCATAAAATTTATACAAAAAGAGGACGGAGCTCCGGAGCTCCGGGAAAGTCACTAAAGCCTAGAAAACACTTCGTGCAAAGTGTCCAAAGACAAAAACAAAAAGTTCGATTTTGGGCATTCTGGCAGCGTTTTTTTCGTTTTTATATCAATGAAAATGCCTTTAAAACACCTAAAATTAGAGTTTTTGTTTTGTCCTTTGGGATTTTTGGAGGAAGTATGAACCAAGCTTAATACTCAGCACGGACAGACTGTAGTTTATAAATTTAAAAAAAATTTTCACGAATCATACTCAAATGAGTACTTTCACGAATCAAATACTCAAATCGCCCATATATAAAACTTCACTTTAATACTTAGCCGTTCAGGCTGAAGCTTGAAAATGTTGTAAGACTTGGTATTAAAAAGCAAAATATGAAATTCAAATTAGACACTTTTTATAAAAAGAAGAAGTCCGTTCTGAGTAATATGGAAGTTTGTTTCGTGAAAGTCCCCTAATATTAGTAATAAAGCGCAGTGTTTTATGAAATAAATCTTTGATAGGATTAAAAGTTGAAATAGAGCAGTAAAATACGCGGAATACTACACGAAAATTCCACGTTCCTTACTACCCTGGATTCTTGGCTCTTAAAAACCAGACATAAAAGTTAATAATTTTTTGCCAATAATTTTGCAATTTTAATCTTTAGATAAATTTAGAATTTAAAGATAAAATTTTAAGACTAAATACTATAAAATAATGACCTTATGATCTGAACTTAATTTTTTAAACATCCGACAGTAACATTCTTTTTACTTTTAGTTTATTTTTTCCCTTTTACTTTTTGACAGCTTTAATTCATGTTTTTTCAAGTAAATCACAGATATTTTGGCATATTATTACGGTAGTTAAAAATGAACAAAACAGTTACTTGGAGTGAAACAAAAAGGAAAAAGCCACTAGCTTGTGCGCAGGGTTTTATGTTTCGTTTTCATAAACCCGTGGAGTTTAGCCAGGTACAGATAGGTTTTTGTTGCGTGCTTGCTTGTTCAGTTCGGGGTATGGATAAGAGAAGGCGCGATAACAAGGCAATCGAAAGATCACACCCACGGCCCCGATGAAAAGCAAAATTGAAATACAAAAAGCTCGAGTTTCACTTAAGCGAAAAGCGGCCACTTCAATGGACACCCCTCAAGCCATGGTGGGTGCCATTGCAGCAGCAGCTCCAGCTGCCTTGTGGGAGCCCTTCCCAGTGAAAAGTCGCTTAAGCAGCTTGCACGCAGGAAAAGAATAAAAAATTTATTGGTTTTGAGTGGTTTTTTAAATGTCCAGTGTAGCCGTTTTTTGGAAAAATGTCTATTTGTTTATTACTGGTTGATTTTGAACAAAAATTTTTAATTTAAGCTTTTAGCTTTGTCTTAGATTGACTTGAATACACGTATTTTAAAATTAATTAAAATATTCAGTAATTCAGGAGTTCCAAAACACACCTTAGTTTAAAATCATGCGAAATTTTAAATGCATTATTTACCACCAAAACAAGAAATTTTAATGCACAAAACTAGAAATTTCAAATTTTACCACAAATACAGAAAAGGTGAATTTTAATTTTTAAAATTTCTTACAAACATTTAATTGTAAAACAACATTTTGGTTAAAACGTATACAAACAAATTAGTGACATAAAAGCAAATTAAATGAAAAAAAATATTTTATTAACGTTTTTGTTTTATATTATAGTTTCTGAATTTATTGTTTTCTTCTGTGTATATTTGGATGCGATAATAATAAAAATGTTGCAGATATAAAATAAAGAAATTTCCTAATATTAATATAAAACTTTCCAAAAAAATAAAATATAAAAGTATTTCCGAATTTATTGTTTGGTTTTTAAAGAAGTAATACCATAAATCAAATTCCTGTAACGCCCGGATCATACAACTGTTACTGAACCGATATGATAAAAATTTATAAATGTTGTTGAATTGGTCTGGAGAAACCAAAATATTTAATTTGAGGTAGATTAAGATTAAAAGAGTAGTTTTGTATTCAAAGAGTCATCCATTCAGGGCATTATAGAAATTTGGTTTGCGACAGTCCTCATTTAATTACAATAAACTAAACGGGCCAAAAAACTAAAAATAGTTTTGACGTCTAGATTAAGATTAAGGTTTTGTATTAAAAGAGTAGTCCATTCAGGGCGTTATAGAAATCTGATTCGTGACAGTGTTCCTTTAATTAGAGTAAACTAAACGGGTTAAAAAACTAAAAATAATTTAAATAAATAAATAAATCCTAAAAATTCTTAAATAAATGCAAAATGAATCAAATACGCTTAGAAAATTGTAGTACAAAGGTCTTTGTATAAAACCAATAATTGCGGCCAAATGACTGCGCGGATTTTTCGCCAAGACTGAAATGAAGCTCGCAGCGTTTTTTCAGGGACTGAAATGAAGCAATATAGCAGGACTAGTTTATGAACGCATTTTCCGCCAGGACCAAAACGAAGCGGGATTGAAACGAAGCGGGACTAAAACAAAGCGGGACTGAAACGAAGCGGGACTGAAACGAAGCGGGACTAAAACGAAGTGGGACTGAAACGAAGCTCGCGGTGATTTTTTTGGGACTCAAACGAAGCGGGACTAAAACGAAGTGGGACTGAAACGAAGCTCGCGGTGATTTTTTTGGGACTCAAACGAAGCGGGACTAAAACGAAGCGGACCCCTTTACCGCAGTAAACTCCACGTATCGCCTAGATTGTACCTAAGTGGTACGTAATACTCTATGCGTGATTAGCGCACAGTGAGCAAGCAAATTGAAATGGCTAAAGCTTTACAGTAGAAATATTCAAGTTTTATTTGCGCATACATTTTTACATAGTATTATAAGTAAGTGAACTAAAAAACACACGATTTTTTCCAAAAAAATACCCCCATATCTCCTTAAATACAACTAAAAACTTAAATTTAAAAATTTTAAAAAAATCTACGCCAAAAATTAACATGGAACAATTGTTTTTTGCTTATTTTAACCCCAAAATTTGAAAAATATGACATTTTGAAAATTTTGAAATTTTTTTTGAAAACGAGTTCACCTATGCTCTGTTTGGAATATTGGTACTTTTTACCCTTTTGAGCTACATTCGCATGAAAATTAATATTCAAAACCATTAACACTCGTTCTTTCACGTGGTAACCCTGGTTTTTAGCCTAGTCGAACCAGATTTTTATAATAAGGTGTTTTTTTTTGGAAAAACGCGGTGAACAAATTTGAGTGCTTTTTCCAAAAAAACACATTGAAAATCACTTAAAATTCAATACAAACTTCTAAAAGTGTGTTTTAACTTCAAAAACATAAAAAACGGCTTTTAAAATCAATTACTTGTCATATGATGTATTTTACAAGAATGTAAGATTTATTGGCAATCAAAAAAGTAAAAAAAAACAACAAAATATTTTAAAAATTAAAAAAAAATTCAGTAAGATTTATTCACGCAAAGTGCGATATATCTATTTTTTCGCGGGTTTTCGATTATCGATGCTTAGGTTTTACTGAGTAAAAAATTGTAATACGAACAAAATACTTTTTCAGCGGTTCTCGAGATATTAGCAAAAATATTTCATTAGTTGTTATTTACTTAAGTGTTTTCACAACACCGCGGAAAGTTTGCCCACAAACGCATCTCAAAACAAAGCCACGCCAACAAAAAGAAACAACAGCAACACAAAAAGCACGAAAAAACAAAAAAAAAAGCAGCGGCACCCGTGCTGTTATGTTCTACGTATCCCCGAAACAAACAACACGAGGAGGGTCGCCGCGATAATAAACGAAAATTTTCAGATTTTGTTTTTTCATAGCCTTTTTTTCATCTTCACAAAAAAGAACTTCCATCAAGAAAATTAGATTGGCTTCATGATTTTCCCAAAAAAACTTTATATCGAAGGCCCCCACAACACGCAGGGTTTGTAGCGAAACCAAGCTCTCTAAAAAAGACTGAAAATTATTTTTTTTCGTAATACAATTTTTTTACTCAGTAAAACCTAACGCATCGATTGATACCAAAGACAACGCGAAAAAAATACACCATGATTTAGTATATCGCACCTTAGGTGGCGAAACAATTATAGACCAAAAGCAATGGAAATGTTTTTATATCAGACATTTTAGAAAACTAAAATTACAATTATGCAAAGCTGGAGTTCTTTTTACTCTTTCTATTAAAAAAATTAAATAAATCCAAATGATTGCAAAGAATAACTTTTCTGTGGTAAAAAAGTTGTGTAAATTCCATTAAAACTGAAACTTTTACTCTAAAAATGTAGAAAAAGGCTAAAAAATTTAAATTATCACTAAAATTTTTTTTCAAATTTTTTTTCAAACTGTTTTTTCCATGTGTTAATCAGAAAACCATTAAATTTAAAGTAGGTATATGGGTAGAGAAAGTTTGGAGAACTTAAAAATGTTGTTTTTATTTAAATAATATGAGAATTAAGTGTTTTAGAGCCGATTTTCGAAGTGTTTTAGGAAAAGCGTTTTGTTTTTTTTTTTGTTGAAAAAAGTGACCAAAAACACCTCTTTTTTAATTTTCTCAAATAATAGGATATATTTATGGAAGAAATGTTTATCAGAAGCTGAAAAAGCACCCCAGAAAAAATATAGACCTATTTGAATCAGCTAAAGGCTTTAATAAATTTTTTTTGATGGGAGGGGGATGCCAAATTTTTTTTTTCGTTCACTTACCTATATACGTATCATATCATCTAGGTACGACCAAGAATACATAACAATTGTTATGTATTCTTGGTAAGACTTAGGTAATACGTAGAGTTTACCGCGGTGAAGTTTACACATTGCAATAGTTAGACTGTAATACCACAATCGTGAAAGGAAGGTTTAGTCGCGGTGGTATGAAGGTTTCACCGTCGTAACCAAGGGAAAATTGATCACGGGTTAAACCGAATCAAGTTAAACGGGTTTTAGAAGTTTTATAAGAATTAGTGATGTTCTTCAGAGCTCTGGGCTCCGCTTTTAGGAACTCCGCAGCGACCCCGGAGCTCCAAAGCTTCGCCCTATTTTTGTACTAAATTCATGAATAATCAAAGAGTGATGGCATACAATGTATATTATTTGGTTAAATTTTTTTTGCAAATTATTTTTTTTTAAACTTGTTTAAGACGCTAGAAAAAGTCTTAAAAATGCAAATAGAGTAATTTTAACTGTATTTCAAGTTTAAATAAGCTTAAAATCGCTTTTTTAAGTGGTTAATCACTCATTTAAGTTGTAATTTAAAAGTTCATTGATTGCTTTAAATATTGGATCAAAATTTTTGTAGAGGTGGTGTTGAATTTTGATAAATTCAACGACACAGCAGCTGGGAATACCACTTCATATTATAAAATGTAAATAGCATTATTTTCTAAGATATACTTACAAATAAAAAAGTTACTGGACTCTTAAGGGTTAACCACAGACATAGTAAAAGCTAAAATTATTTTAAAAGATAAATAGCTAAAGTGGTATTTCCAGCTGCTGTGTCATTGAATTTACCAAAACTCAACACCCTCTCTATTATAGCGCTGTGAGCTCCTATGAGCAAAAGTGCCATCGTTTTGAAATATTCTTTTAAAATAATCAGGGAAGAGCGCGGAGCGCTCTTTCCCTTATATTAAATGGGTTAAGTCACTGCGCGATTAACCGTTGTTGATGGCGTCATCGAAATCAACAAAACCTTTAATAGTTTTTTAGCCAATTAAAAATCTAAACATTTTACATAACTAAAATATTACCCATATTTTTCTGATATTAAAAACCTAAAAACTTTTGCTAAACACACCTGAATTTCATACTAATAAGCTTAATTTGCTTAACTTTTTTTTGTTTTTTTTTTTTTGGGGTCCCCCAAAAATTTTTTCCTGTGGTGAATATTTGGAGTTGATTTTTTGCACGTAGATGCTAAATTGCCCCCTCACCTGAATTTCATTCTCGAATATGCTCTATTGCCTGTAGTTAAACCTCTGTTCATGTGAAAAACGACCAGTTTTTTTCTAAGTTACGCATTAGGTACTGGTACGGCGCTACAGATCTCCGCTTACTGAATTACATATTAAGTAACTTCATTCAGTAATACCAAAGGTGGATAATACGATGATCTGGAACAAAGGTGTGACACTCGTGTTTAACAAACACGGCCATGCAAAAGACAACCAGCTGATGGACGGGTGTCATTGTGATGGACAGATGTCATTGTGACAGATGGGTATCATCTTGACGGACGGGTGTCATTGTGATGGATGGGTGTCATCGTGATGGACAGGTGACATTGTGATGGACGGGTGTCATTGTGACGGACGGGTGTCATTGTGATGGATGGGTGCCATTGTGATGGACGGGTGTCATTGTGATGGACGGGTGTCATTGTGAAGTACGGGTGTCATTGTGATGGACAGGTGTCATCGTAACGGACGGGTGTCATTGTGACAGATGGATGTCATCATGACGGATGGGTGTCATCGTGATGGAAGGGTTTCATCTTGACGGACAGGTGTCAATATGACGCACGCGTGTCATCATGACGGATGGGTATCATCGTGACCGACGGGTGTCACGATAAATGATTTGAAAACCATATTTCTAAACATATTTTGTCTTGCTGGCTGACTTTCAAAAACTTTTACAATTTAATATTGTATCTTTTTTTAAAACTCAAATAAGCGACAAAAAAACAGATGCTGCGTGAAAACCAGAATAAATAAGACAAATATATTATTATGCTGTATGAAATCACATGTATACAAAATTTAAATAATTTAAAATAAGGGCAAATTTAACGTCTTTTAATATAAAAAAACCGCGAAAACAAGTTAAGAAGTTACATTTGTTTTAGTTTGTCATAAAATAAATTAAAAAATATGAAAAATATGCCCACAATTACTTAAAAGGACTATTTGTTTAAAAATAACCAGGAACAAAAAAATTTTCAGTTTAGTTTAAAAATGATACGTGAAAGAGGCAAAAAGATATGACATGCAAATGTGCACAATTGTAATTTTTTTAAATAAGTATGGACCTACCTAGCATAACGAAAAATTGGGTCGGCGGTCCCACCACGAAACAAAGTTCCTCTCAACTTAAATTTATGTTTTTGTATTATTTTTGAAACTTGAAATACTATATACAAATAAAACATCTACTTGAAAATATTTAGTGGTCGTTTTGTATTTAATTAAGCATCACAAAATGCTTTTTTTCCTGATTATTCAAAAAAATTTACATATGAGAAACCTTAGTTACGCTAAATATAGCTCGAAATAATCGTCAAAAGTTAAAAAAAATACACGAATTTGTTTCATTATAGTTGTTTAATTTGGATATACGTAACTGAACGAAGTAGGTCAAAA